>JAMKCH010008193.1:0-30771 GCA_023653785.1 Ophioderma brevispina
CAATAAATTTGGGAGGGGGCACTTGTATTCAAAGGTGGATATATGGTGTGCAGGGGTGGATCCAGGATTTCTCAATAGAGGGGGCGCCAAATTTTCCGGCTCGCTGCGCTCGCAGGTAGATCAACCCATACTTTTTCCCAGTCGGTTCGATGAAATTCTGACAAGCTTGGGGGCGTACTGCATCCGCTGGGCGCCCACAAAGCTAGATCTACATGGCACCCGACACCCTGTACAGTCATTCTTAGATATCTAAAGGGCGCCCTGTGCGTAAAAAAGTCATTTTTATATATAGGTCGCCAGGCGCTCTCTATCCGGCACCCTGTGCTCTGCAAAAAATAGAGGGGGCGCGCGCTGAGGGCGCCCCCCTCTAAATCCGCCCCTGGTGTGTGAACATGGACTTACAAAATGCATCCTAAACAAGTATTTCCACTGACTAAAAATCATACCCTAATCAAGTATTTTGGTCTGTTTTGCTACCCTAAAAAAGTAAGCAATGTATTGGGTCGTTAATAATACACTTTATTAACTTGCTTTTCTTTACTTCTGGTTAACATATTTTTGATGACTTTGAGTCTGACCTCTGCTTGATGTGAGTATTACATACCCTAAACACGTACATCACAATTTCAGGGTTAAGAAAAACATACCATTTTTCATTATTTTGCTGTTTTTTACACCCTAATCAATGTACGCATGTACATCGCTTGTTGAAAAAAGGACCCTTTTACTTGTTTTCTTGTTCATACATCATATCCACCTTAGAATACAAGTGGCCCCCAGGCAATAAAGTGTGTCAAAATTTGGGTTTTTTTACTAATGTGAGTTACCCTGGTGCCACCCCTGCTTTCACCCATGTCCTCACCTTTCCACAAATGTTTCCAATCTTTTCTAGGGCTGCTTTAATGCCCACTCCTGCTGCTACTCCACATTCCGCTATCAGATTATGCCCACAGGCATGGCCAATCTCTGGTAAGGCATCATACTCACATATCACACACACATTCACCCCACCATCTTCACCAAATGTAGCCCTGAAACCGGTCTCATGGACGAAGCTTCTCTCCACAATGAACCCTTCATGTTCCAGGAAATCAGTAAGTATTTTATGTGCATGGTGCTCCTTGAAACCAAGTTCTGGGTGTGACCAGATCTCTTGACTAATCTGATTCAATTCTGAGGATTTTGCATCTATTGTATGAATAGCAGTGCAACTGATGTCTGTGTGCTCCATCCCAGCCTTTTCGCATGGACTGATGTCGTATACTTGCAGTCCTAAAAATACAAAATAATCTTAAGATTAAGTTTAAGATTGAGCCATGATGAATATACAGCGGCTGATAGTTTTGCTCCAAATTCTTTTTAGACTGTTACTCTGTATTTAATCAGGAATGAGATAATTTCAAAACTGAAAATAATTAGACTATAGTACTATACATATTTTATGTTTATATAACAAAAGGTATAGGCAGCCAAGATGTCCATCTGCCATTTTTTTGGTTTTTGTGTGTTTGTTGTTTATTTTAGGGATGCAAATCAAAGTATTGCACTAACTAATGAGTTTTATAGGCCTATCAGGATATAACAATTAAGAGAAAATTGGACCATGCCAATATGTCGAGTTTAGGTGTTTTGCATCAAAATAATTATAATTGTTATGAAACAAAGCAGGCGACTCTGAATGATTGCTGCTGTGGCCAATGTGTTGTGCACTTAATCCTGGAGCAAGCAGACATTTGTAATTCACATCTAAAGTACCGAGTGAGTCAATAAAAACCCTACATTTTAAAATATTTCTTCTTGAAAGGTTAGACCCTAAGTATTATTTCTGCTTAAATGCATGCTTTGGTTGTTTATAGGGAAAAACAGACTATCAGAAGATTTTATTTTATTTTATATGTCTTTCAGACTTTGGGTTCACAACCATCAGTTTTGCAATGTTTAACATGGGGGGGGGGCTTTTATTTTGCATGTAAAAAGTATAGCAACTATATCAATCGATTATCAAACATTTTGTAGCATTTTCCATAATAAAAAAAGGGGTGCGCACTGCTCACGAGGTGTCATTTATGTCATTAAAACTGAAATTACAAACTAGTTGATATCCCACTGAGTTACTCTGGGGTTACATTGCCAGTCGCACTATCTAGGCTCTAGTACTAAATGTTAAAAAAGTGACAGTCACACAAAATATGTTTACTTGTCAAGTTTAAAGGGGCATTTAATGATCCATAGCCTCGTCCCCTGACTTACCTCAAACAAGTTGAGATTTTTATATCATCTGAACTGTTGGCCTAAGTATAGTATGTGTACCAAATCTTACGTGCATATTCAATTTACTCTAGAAGAAATTCACAATTTTTTTATTTTCTGTCTGTAAACGGAACACAGTGGCCTATGGGGCAGTGTGCTCGTATTTCGTAACATCAAAAGTCACCGTCAGAATCAACTGAAATTCTTGATGATATCTTGTGAACCGTAAACAAAAACAATGGTGCTATTCGCAAAATGCACCTAAATAAAGTATTGCACATTAACACAGACCCAAACAATACTTAGAGGAAGAGTTGAAGCATAAGAAAATGGAATTAACAGAATTGAGGCAAAATAAAATGGATGGCCTAATGGTTAGATCAAAAGCTAAGTGGATAGAACATGGAGAGAAACCATCCAAACTTTTTTCTAAATTCAGAAAAGAAAAACACTGTTAGCAAGTCTGTTAGAGTTTCTTACTCTTGAAAATGAAATACACAGTATTTGATAATGGATGAAACTTTCAAATTCTATATGGCTTTATACAACAACCAAGATGATCAGTTAAACCTAAATCTGTTTGAAACGATTATTAGTAGAACAGATGCAAAATCCTTAGAGGACGATATCTCAGCTAGTTTAGAAGGCCTTTACAATACCAAGAAGAGCTGAAGGCTTTGAAAAAAAAATGAAAAATAACCAATCTCCCGGTTTAGATGGTTTCTCTGCCAAATTTTTAAAGTTCTTTTGGAAGGATATTTCATATTTTCTTATAAGATCTTTAAATTATGCTTATGAAAACGAGAAATTGTCTAAAGGTCCATGGCCCGATCACTAATAGCCTCGTCCCCAGGGACCCCAAATTTTACCGGAAGTGGTATAAATTTTGATATCAGAAGAAAGCTACTATTTTTCTCATTTACCCTGTGAAATGTTAGTGCTAAAAGGATTTTTAGTTTGGAAGTTATGAAGGAAAAATATGCCCCATTTTGGTCGACCAATATTAATTTTACACAGCACTCAACGGGGCTTACAAATCAAAACGGATTGAAATATCGGCACGAAAATTTACAGATGGAGTTTTGGGGTGAAGTGAATTCTATTAAGATGAAAACTTCATCTACTTAAATCGGGCCATCATCCTTTAATGTAAGTAACAGAAGAAAACCAAAAACCTGGACTGATGCTTTTATTAGATTTTGAAAAGGCATTAGATTCAGTTGTACATAATTTTATTTTCAAAGTCTTAGATATCTTTAATTTTGGAAATTGCATTAAAAAATATGGATTAAAACATTTTATAATGACTGTAGTTCATGCGTTCAAATAAATGGTCACCAAACCGAAAGATTTCAAATTAAACATGGTTGCTACCAAGGTGATGTTTTGTCACCCTATATTTTTTTACTATCTGCTGAAATTATGGTGAGGAAAAACAAAAGTATAAATGGTGTAAAAATCGGGGAAGTAAAAATCACAGTACGCTGATGGTACAACTCTAATAATGGATGGTACCCATGAATCCCTTGAGCAAGCTTGTGAAGTGATTGATAAATACTATTTAATATCTGGTTAAAAAATAAATGAAGTAAAAACAAAGGCGGTTTGGATTGGTAAAAAGAAGTATAGCCCTATACTCTATAAAGACAAAAAAAAATTACTTGGTAACTTGGGTACAGGATGATCAATTCTCATGTCTCTAGAGGAATACGGTTCTCTTTGAATTTGGAGCAGATGAGCAAATTAAAGACACTAATAGTGATCCAAAAGAGTCAAAATATATGAAATTTGCAGGAATAGCTTAAAAGTGAAGAATAAGTCTGTAGAATTTTCTAAAAGTTACCTTTTCCAACTGAAGAATTGACAGAAAAGGAAGAAAACGGCAATGTTCAAAGATACGAATCTCCATTGAATTATGTATTGTAGGAAGTGTCCGTACGGAGAGTAATGACTACAATTTCCGATTTTGTCCTTATTAGGTTGCTTCTGGTCCTACCATTTGCAGGATATGTTACAATACCTGTGCTTGTTACAAACATGCAAAAATCTGATTTTTAATGATTTTTTGGTTTTTCTGATTTAGCAAATCACCGATGGTGCCTTTAAACTATATGAGCAAGTCTATATTTCTTTGAAGAATCTGTTCTGGGGAGGATTACGATAGTTAAATCTCTTATTTTGTCTCAATTTAACCATTTAATACTTTCTATTCCAGACCCATCTGATGATTTTGTTACAAAACTTCAAAGGGACTTTTTCAAATTTATCTGGAAAACAAATGATAGAAATTAAAAGGAGTCAAATTATCAATACAGAGAAGTTAGGAGGAACAAAAATGATTGATGTTGGAACTTTTTTCAGGAGCCTCAAAATAACTTGGATACCAAGAGTAATTATAGTAGATCCATGCTTATAGTAGGCTAACCTATATTCTGTCAGGGGGATTAAGATTAATGGAGGGCAGGGACAGAGTTTTATTTCGAATAATACATAGTCCAAGTCAAGCAATATGTCTTTTCTGTGACCAAAGAGTATAGCGCCAAGCAAAACTCGAGACAAAACTACAAACGCAATGCATACCATATTAGTGTAAGCTGTGTGGCTGGCAGGTGGAATTGAATGCCACTGAATGGCATCAGACATGTCCATCCAAGATTTGAACAGGTGATTAGTGGCCTGTCTGTTTTTCTTTATGTTGTGCAGTTGGTATAATAGGTCTACTTCTTTGCAAATTGGCCATTCTTTTCACCATACAATATCAATTTGTAACCGGATTAAACGCTGGCGCAAGTCACGGCCCTATTCCATGCATTCAACAGGTTCGAAACTTTTTCCCGCCTGCCCCATCAGCAGTGAACTATTATAGAAATGTGTTAGATACCAGATGCAATCAACCTTTTAAAATGTCTACTTTCCAATTCAAAAATATTTGTCTCTCACGATGGACATACATTCATTTCTAATCTAGTGACAGGAATAACAAATTTGTTCTCTGGCTAGATGTTTTGATTGATGGGGGCGCTTTGTAATACAAAATAAAGCTACCCAAGCACGAGGATTTTTTAAGGCAAACTATTTGGGGAAAATGATGATTTAAATTAGCTGGAAAACCTGTAAATTTCAAAATTGGGACAACAAGGTGAGGTAGGTTATTGACCTATAGTTTTAAATCTGGAGGTATATACATGTATCAAGTTTTTTAACATATGAAGTATGCCGGAATCTATTAGATCAACTAAATACATTGCAAAACCTGACGTCAATTTAACTTGCCCTTTTATCCCTTTCCATTTTGAATTTCTCCTTAAAGACACCAAAGGCTTAAACCAACAACTGTTTGCAAGGAAATTCACAGATAACAACATTAAAAGAAGAAAAATACAATCGGTCCTTCGGACCGCTTTGTGTCGCCTGCCGTCGCGGTTGTGACTGATAGGCCTAACATGACCTTGAGACCTTGATATGTGGACCTTGGACCTCTAAAACCAATGACGGGCTTCATGTACATCCATAAACCAATTTTGGTTCCAATTGAACTTCAACTTTTCAATGAGGTCAATTTTACATTTTCATCCTATCTTACAACTTGGACCTCACTAACCTGTAACTTTGGTATTAACCTTTGAACCTCATCAGACAAATGAGGGATCCCATGTTTACCTATGATTCAAGTTTGGTTCCAATTGACTCAACTTTTCCAATGATGTCAATTGTTACATTTCAGCCTATTTTAACAACTTTGACTCACATGACCCTTTGACCTTGGTATGTGACCTTTGACTCATCAACAAATGGTGCTGCCATGTTGCACCTGGGGACCCAAGTTTGGTTTACTTCCATACAGTATGAGGATATTACAGGGAAATGTTAAATCAACCCTTTTTCACAACAACAGATTACAACAGACATCAACAGACAGCAACAACAACCTTGGACAAAGTGATCCCTATGTGTCCTTCCTTCGTCCTGCCTTAGGGCAGGCGACACCACATAGTTGACAAAGGGATCCCTATGTATGTGTCCTTCCTGCCTTAGTCAGGCGACACAAAAATGGAGTACTATGTACTAGATAATCAAATGACAGAAAGCACAATAATGGGACCACAAACCTACCACAAGGGGGGAAAATAATTTCTATTAATGTGTTAATGTTAACTAGTTTAACTTTACCATAGGCAACCCTACTTTCAATTTAAGGTGCAAAAAAATAAACTTTTCCGTGTTTAATTAATTTCCACTATACAATATTAGTTTGAGAATACCTTTGGAGTATATGGAAATGGTTTAACATTTTTTAAAAATGTAGACCAAAGTATTTGCCAGATTGGTCTACTATGGCTTGTAATCTAAAATAGCAGCAAGGTTTACCATGGTAAAATCATATTGTAATATATTAACCAATTCTGTAAAACACAACATAACATACTGCTAAGTGTGACCGTTCAAGGACGGATACATTCGAAATGAATGGTAACATTAGCACTCCCCGCCCTTTGTAACTTTTAACCAATTATCTATAGTAGCCATGGTGAAAACTGCCATATTTTGGTATCTTCTATTAAGATGCACATTATATCATAACAGGACACCATTGCCATCAAAAGAATAATAACTTTAGCAGGGCCTCCATCCATAATTCTGTCACAATTAAACACTTCCGTCAAATAATTAGTAACGTTAGCGTAATCGACCCGACATTGGATAGCGCCATGAGCGCCGTGCTAAGGATTTTTATTTGTGTAGCCATTTTTTGCAACAGCTCTTGCTTTGATGTTGATAGTGCAAACGTAAGGGAAAAAATTGCTACACATCTTAAAAGTTGCAAGTAAAATGGCAGAAAATTTGTAGCAAACTGCTATGCTAACAGCTATCGCGAGCCCGGGCGCCATTGCGTACCGTTGCGACAACATCGTGCACGCGTATTCTATACAGTATGTGTATCCTGGCATGATCATCTATCGTGAATACACAAGCACATTACCTTGAATTTCCCCCCCCCCCTCACACACACTCAGGTTCGTGGCCCATAGACTGCAACATTCTGTTCTAGTGCTACTTGTTACTATTATTGACGGAATGATTTAGGTACCCAAAGATTATAAAAAAGTAACATACACTATTCATTTTGCAATCTGCCGTGACATGACTGACCACCAGCCATGTTGGAAATTGATAGATGTTGATCGATCGAGACTGGCTTGTTGGTTCCCCCCCGAGATTTTGAAAAATGCTATTGTTAATTGCAAAATATTTGGGAGTTACAATGCCAAATTATTTTTATTAGTTATTTCTTATTTATGCATACAAAAAATGAGTTTCCATATTTTTTGTTTTAAGTTTCCAAATTGATTGTCCATTTAACAGAAAACAATAACAATGCAACTGATAAACTTTATTGCAGTTATCCCAAGTGGCTATAAATATTGCTAGTGTTACGTGGTGTACATGATGGCTAACGTACCAATAGCACTGTCTGTTTGTCGCCCTCCCGAAAACAATGGTATGGCTTCTTGCCCCCATTATTTAAGCATGGACAAATAATATGTTTAAACATGATATTTCCTCAACCAATAATTGAATCCTTTAAAAATATGCTTGAGAACATTTTTAGAAACGTTGTTATTGAATGTACAGTTTTTTTCCGTAAAAATTGACGGAATTTAAAGTAATGTTTATGAAAAATTGTCAAAGTGGTTGGATGAAGAACCAATTCAAAATTATCTTCACTATAAGTATACCGGTATAACTTAACAACAGTAAATTAGGAATTCAGTAATTTAGTAAAAATATGTGACCTTAAAGAACAATTGCTAATTTATAGTACCACCCATCATTGTGCTTTCTGTCATATACCAAAAGAAAGATGGTTACAATTAAACAAACTTCCATTTAAAGTACTCATTGAAACAAAATTGAAATGGTTTCAGTTTAGTATAAACAATAGGTTTGTGATAAAAAATCACTTTCTTTACAAAATTAAGTTGAGAAATGATGATGTCTGTACCCTTTGCAAGATAGAACGGGAGAGTGTTATACACCTTTTTGCCGAATGTAGGCATGTAAGGATCATGGGAAGGTATTGAGAAATGGTTTAAGGATTATTGTGGATTAAGCATTTGTATAAATAAAGAGCAGAGTTTGTTGAGCTTTCTTCCTTTTAAATTAAACAAAGCTATTAACAAAATAAGTTTTTATAGCGAAGCTGAAATAAAAACCAATTTGTCATAGGGGAGGTTTGCTCAATCATGGAGTTATTATAATAACTCCATGGTTCAATACTTATATTTGGATGTGCTATGTCCCCACGTCTCTCCTTTTGGTTCTGTTGATTCGCTTTGGTTTTGTTAACGCGTCAATCGATTTTCAGGTGTATAGGCCATCAGAGGCTTTTCACGGATCATGTACCTCAGCCGATCAACGTTCACGCTTTGTGTTGATGTGCATCTTTTCTCGCACAGTTAGCATTACATGTGTTTTGATACCAACCGAGTAGGACCTGTGGTCAAAAACCCACCCTCCACACCCAAGTATCAATATCAAGGGCTCTTTAAGTTTCCTTGAATTTGGAGGAAATTTGTTTTGAAATGCATGCTTTGGGTTGTCTGTTTGGTTCTTTCATTAGGGCAGTTTCCTTTTTAATTTTGTTCATTTCCTTAAATTTTAAGGGCCAATCCTAGCATTCTATTATAGCTAAGGCATGCATTTCAACAAATACTGCACTGGGTTAAAAATCCTTGTGGTTAAGGATAATTTATTGCTCTCAGCAATTGTGGAAAGTACATAAAATAATTTAGCATCTAAAACTGGAAATAAAATGTGTTATATAGAAATATCTGTCTAGCGTATGCTTGTGGTGTCCCCCATTTTCGCACGCAATTCGTATTTAAAAACAATTTGCCTGTGACTTGAATGTTTGGTTCAATATTGCTAGATGATACACTGTCTAGCAGAATGCCAGGGCATATCCCTGCATAACTGACTATATAAATGTGCATTTTCTGCATGGTTCATAATGTAAATATTTCATTTCTATTCCTTGTATGTTCATATGTAAATTGCAAATTAGCTAGATATGGTCTGTGTAGCTTTACCAATGGGCATCTCCATAAGTGTATTTTTTCTGTCATACTTAACTTTTATTCGCTGCTTTACGACTAGATTACGCTTGGGTCTAGCGTGTAGAGGGCGTTTCCCTCTGAAAGATTAATGTAAGAATAAGGAAGCAATCAAATCGATTCAGCTCGTTTCGTGCACTTTTGCTAAATTAGTATCTTCTGCCATATTTAATATATTTGCTGTTTCAATTAGCACATCTAGATTGTTCTCTGTCTAATGCATGGAGGGCACCTCCCTCTGAGATATTACTGTAATAATAATAGCAACGTGCAAATAAGTTTTATCTGTTTGTATCACCCCGGGCAGCGCAGGCGTTGCTTGCACCATGACGGTTTAAAACCTGACGAGCGGATCGGGGTGAGGGTTGGAGCATGAGAGGAAGGGGTGCAGAGATATGCGAGGAGTTAAGGAAGAGGAAGGTTGATGTGTGTGGGGTGCAGGAAGTGAGGTGGAGAGGGGAGGGGGCTAGGATGGTGGGAGTTGAGGGAAGAAAGTATAAGTTGTGGTGGGCAGGAAATAAGGATGGAATGGGGGGAGTTGGAGTATTGGTTAAGGAGGAACTGTGTGAGAAGGTAGTGGAGGTGAGAAGGAGGAGCGATAGGGTGATGACAGTGGTAATGGCTTTTGAGGAGGAGGTAGCGAGGCTCATATGCGGCTATGCTCCGCAGAGTGGTAGAAAGCATGAAGAGAAGGAGCATTTTCATGATGAGATGGCAGAGGAATGGGATATGCAAAGTGTGGGTGAATTAGTCCTCTATATGTTGGTGATTTCAATGGGCATGTGGGAAAAGGGTTCGACAGGTTTGGGGGGTTCACAGAGGGAACGGGTTTGAAGAGAGAAATCTGGAAGGAAGAATGCTGTTAGAGTTTTGTGATGAGAAGGAGGTGTGTATAGCGAATACGTGGTTTAAGAAAGAGGACAAGAGGAAAGTGACCTTTAGTTCGGGGGAAACGAGTCGGAGAATGATTTTGTGCTTGTAGGTAAGGAGACGTTTCTGAAGAATGTTAAGGTGATCCCAGGGGAAAATTTTACAACACAGGTTGGTGGTTGCAGATGTGGACAAGTGGAAGGTGAAAAAAGTGGTGAGGAAGGTAGTGCATGGGAGGAGGAAAGTATAGAAGCTGAAAGAAGATAACAAGAAGAATTTTTGAGATGAGAGTGGGTGAGCGTGTGGGGGATGATGTTCGGATCTTTGGTGGGTTTTAAGGATGGTGTGTTACAGCGTTGATGAATGAGTTTGGGAGAATAAGAAGGGAGGATAGAACATGAAGATACGATTGAGAAATGATGAGGTGAGAAGGAGGCAAATTAAGGGCTAAAGAAGGATGCCTTAAGGATATGAGAAAAAGTGGTACGGAAGAGAATAAAGTGAAAGTATATTTAAGAATCGAGCAAAGAAAGTGTTTGCGAGGGCTATGAAGGAAGGGATGCTGATAAGGGGTGAGTGAGTTGAATGGATAACCCAACCAGGTGTATACTTAGTGAAGCAATTACAAAAGGAAGAAGAGATGTTGACGGGGAAGATGTATGAGAGGAATTGATGGAAAGTTGAATTTCATGAGAAAGATAGAGTAGGTCTGGGACAAAGCATATGGAGAGAACAATGAATGAGGAGAATGAATGGGATAAGAAATGGGATCAGAGGGTGGAGGCTGGATGTGGTGGTGACAGGGCCAGTTGAAGAGAGTCAGTCCGGGGAAGAGTGGTACATGCAATTAGAGATGAAACTGAAGTCTCAGCCTGTCCCCATGGGGGGGGGGGGGGGTTTGTTGGGCGTGAAGACACCCCCCAGCGCTCCTCAACGAGAGAGAAAGAAAAAGAGGAACAAGATAAACTCATGCACTTCTAATAGTCCAAAACTGCTTAATTTAAGTCCCGGCGCGGCGCCATTTCCCTGTATTTTTGCTCTCCTTAGAAAGTTTACTATAGTGTATTGTCTTCACCGATCTAATGCTTTCAGACCACTAGTTGCAGAAAATCAAACCTGCTGACAGTCTATCAGCATTAAGCGTTTTGAGATATGTAGGCGGAAAACAAAATGGCCGCCAAAGTCACCCCTTTTTTTTTTAATGAAAAATTATCACATCTTTTAAATGAATCGATTTGTTCTTACAATATTTTTTGTTATTCCAATATTCCAAAAAAAACACGTTGGCAACGTAAAAAAAACCAACCAAGTTTTAAAAAGAGTATACGAGCCATATAATTATAAAGCTTAAAGATATAGCGCCAAGTATACTCAGTGCGTCTGCCCCATTGGCAAAACTTGGTCCCATTTCTGCTTTTCCGAATTCCGTTGTTTGAGACGTCCAGATTTCCATTAAGGGACCATCATCATTAGACCCAATTGTTGTTTTAAATAATTCCAACTCATCTGATCTTTGGTTAAGTATATGGCAGGGGAAGTTTGATTCGTACTCTATTTCTTTGTGGAAAGCCGTCTGTTCTGACTTGAATACATTTCAATTGATAATTGCTTAGGTTCGTTGTTTCTTTGCGTGATTCTTATTGTTGGAGATGGCTGGATTTCAATGATATCAGTGCCCTCTCTCCTCTGGGAAGGAAGGAAGAGTATTCTTATACTAAAGGACGAGTCTCCGCCTGCCTGTTGCCTCAAAAAGAGCAAACTGTTTTGAACTCGGTATTACATCAGCACCTCTAGCATAAATCTATATTATATGTAGGCTGTATGGAGGTTGACTTTAGTGGGAAACGTCATTTTTCTTTTTGGCATTTAGAATAAATTGGGACCAATTTTTGCATGGGGCCGCGCACTTGAGTATAACTTGTGCTCTCTTTATGATTTTATTAACTTTATCTTGGCTCGTACTCTTTTTAAACTTGGTGTTTGTTTTTACGTTCCAACGTTTCTTGGTAGATTTTCCTTTTATTTATGTGTGACATTCCATAGCTGTGCAACGTGAAGTTGTCAAATTTGCAAAGAAAATCCGTTTCTGCAACAGTTTATAACCCTTTATTGGTGTATGTAATTATTACAGACGTGTATTTATTACGCTGTCGACCTCAACGTAATAATGTTTTATTTAACTATAAGTAGCAAAGTGTTAGTAACTAGTTGAACACCTATGTGAATATAATTTTTTAATACACTGGTGAATATATTTATTAATCTATAAGGTGTGTAAAATTCATGATGAACACTGTTTATATATTAAAGTATCGAACCTCGATTGGTTTTTTTTTCTCGGTATAATTCAGGTAATTGTTTGGTTGTCTGTGTTGCTTTAACATTGAAATAAAATATGGAGGAGCTTTGAAGTCCATGGCTATCGAAAATTGATATGATATATATACTTATTATACTAAAACGTTCAGTGCTTTTTTCGACATTTTTTCATCTCCTTCAGTTATTCGAGATAATTCAGATTGTAGGGTTTCGGCAATTTATAGAGGCCTTTTTCACAAAGAATAGAATTACAACGGGCATAAACAATTTGGAAATGTGTTTTTAGTTGTTCCTTTTGTTATAATTAACAACTGTATTGTTACGTTTTTTAAAAGAACAGATGTGAGTTACTGCTTTGCATTTCATTCAGACGTATTTTACATAGAGACCACGTATCCCCATTTCTATTGCCAGTACAGGTATTTCTCAGCTTATATTTAGAAAATGCCATTCAGCAATCACTCAAACGTTACAACCGGGTAAACTCCCTGGAAAACCGCATAAAAGAACACAGAAAAGTTGTACAGCATGATAACCAAAATTAAAGAGAATGACCACCACGCATTAAGACTATCATAATGGCCGCAATGGTGGCCCACCACCCCACCGGCTCGAACTGACAACACAGACATCCAAAAGTTAAATCACTAAATGTCTGATCGTTTAACCGCTGCTCCACAGGAAGCTTAACAAAAATACCTTGATTTGTGTATAGTCTATACGTGATGGATCAGTATTGTTGAACAAAAGAATCCGTTTAAGCATTATTTTTCTCGAAATTTATTTGTAATTGCTCGTTTTCTGATTACAGTTTCACTGGTTTGCTTTTGATTTTCGATTCTAAATATTTTGAAAATCAACTTGATTATTTATAAAATTGTTGGTCTCATTTCCGTCCTAAGTAACAGTTTTGATATAGAAATAATATTTTAAAAAAATCCCCATTTGGTTATTTTTTGGAGAGCATTTAATGTAAAATCAAACTGCACCCAAGAAACTCTTGATGTTGCCTGATCGTGACAATAACTGAATACTGCGAAAATACATTATATAAAGAAAGATTGGAGGAAATGTTTGAAACTATATGATGAATTAACTTCCATTCCATAAACTTCAATGGCCAAGATGACCATAAGTAAAAAAAAATGATCTTGACTCTCGTTGTATGATTTTAATGTGCTGAAAGTCGTGGGCTACCGCTGGACCGAACCGACAACCAGAGACTATCCAAAAGGAAAAACCAATAACGTCCAACGATTAACCGCTCGGACACGAAGGAAGCTTATTTTTTATTTTATGCAAAGCAAATTTGTTGGATATGATAGTAAGTGATGTTTCAGTAGTATGTTAAACAAAAAGAATCCCGGTGGTTAAAACCATCATTTTTTCTTTGCAAGAGTAATTATTCTTCAATATTATTTACTTAAAGGGCACATCATTGAGGTAACTAGACATTTAGGTATTAAAGTTTGGCTACTATCCATGTCGTAATAAAGGCTGTACGTCTGTGAGAACCACTTGTAAAAGGTTCGCACGTTTTCCACTAATAATCATTATAAGTGAACGCTTGAAAGTACTTCTAATTCATCGTTGCCGTGTTCTTATTTCATATGTTGCTGAAGGTGTCCAATATCTTTGTGGGTTGAAATACGTGCTCTGGTTGTATATTGACAGGAGCGGTTAAGTGATTATTGATGCTGATTGCCACCTTAGTGCTATTTCTCGTCAAACGCGCCGGGATGGAAAAAAAGGGAAGTTTGGTGTTCTGTTCTATACTTCACGTGTGTGTCGTTGTATAATGGATGTTAATGCTTTTTTTTCTGTTTTTTGGTTTGTTTTTTTAAGTTGTTATTTTTAAAATTGGTGGACACACTACCATGTGTCTTAATCATACAAAAGTTGTTTCTGTAGACCTGGAATGGTCTAAATGAAATATTTATCTTGCACATTCAGTACATTCCAGTTGTTTATTAAAGATAGGCGTCTTACTCATAAAAGTAACAACACAAGGGGGGCAATGTCAAACCATCTTTAACAAGGGCGACCATGTTAAGGTGCTCAAAACTTCCGGAGATACTTGTCCATTAGCTTTGGGCAGGCGGTGGCAAGATCATAGAATAATAACAATTTTGATTTTTATAGCGCCTAATGCAGAGGCCTCTAGGCCCTTCGCAAAGAAAAAAGAGCAATTATTTACCATTATTAAAATGACAGATCAAACAGCAATAGCTTAAAATTTTCTAATGTTGAAAAAACAACTATGATATTTTACATCAATTTATGTACAAAAATTTCAGACGAACTTAGGGAGAATAGTGAATAATTTAAGTAGAAATTCAACCGTCAGTGTTTAAAAGCAGTGTGTTATGGACCAAACCAAAAAGGGGCAAACCCCACTGACAGAGGGCAAGGAATAAGTGTATGGACAACTAGAACGGGAAAGGCCAGGAGCAACATAGTCCTGGATGATCATGACTAGATAGTCTTTTAACTTAAGGTGATTTTACCCAAAAATATACACAATCACTAGATATACCCAAAGACGTTCTAGACGTTACCAAAGGCAGCATCTCACAGCCCTTGGACTACGCAGATGATCTAGCTCTAACAGCCGAGATGATATGCTGCTCTAAATGCCAGACATCTAAAATGCAAAGAAGACGGAACATGACCGTCAAACTTGCACTCAGACGTTACCCAACTCAACGAGATCAGGGACTTCAAGTAACTGGTGACCTATATGTGCCCAACATGCAAGAAAACAAAAGATTTCTGTCACACCAAAGAACCAGCTTGGATTGCCTGACAATAAACTACACCACTAATGGCACTCTGGTATCTCCAATTCACCCAAGCTGAAGTGTCTTTTGGCGTGACTGTGTAGAGAGTATCCTGTTATATGGATCGAGACTGACATAAAGAAGAGTCATGATAAAACTATGAGACATCATATCATGGGAGGATCACAGCCAAAGCACAGATATATGGAATTATCCTGCACAATTTCGTCTTCTGTTGCCCAATGTCCGAGCACGATTTGCCGTTCATTTTTTATTGTGCGATTGAATCAGTAGTCGCATGTTGGAGGTACCATCCTCAAACCGGGGTCGTCGCCCTTTAACTGACAATTGAAGCGATTGCTCAAGAATCCAGAGCAGGGATCCATATGACATCCCCAACTTAATGACGGGACTGGGCTTAGCATCGTGAAACAGCATCTTGGTGCGGCCGCGAGATAGGATAGATGTACAATCCACACATTATCTTATGTATACTTTAAATTATGTAGATGGAAGCTTGTGTTTACCACATGATGGTTACCATTTCCCCAAACTGAAATTTTAGGAAGAATAGCAAAGCTCAAAATGCCAGTAATACGTCCAACCTTCGATGTTTTCCAAACAATATCAAAGATATCCAGAATAGAGGAGTATCAAGCTCAATGTATTTTAACCACTGAAACAACGAAGAGAAGTTTAAGCAAACTACTCTTTCCACCGCATGTTCTATCAAGGGGCCCTGGAAACTTCTTTACCAATTGATGCCTAAAACTCCCGAGTATAAACCCCTCATCCTGGCAGTTGGTCTACGAATCTCTGACCTGCCAGAGTATGAGACCCCAAAGATCTAACATTTTCAGCGACCAGGGATCATTTATTCCTTCAAAAGGCCGTTTCTCAATCGGAATGTCCGTCTTGACAACATTCCTGCTACTAATCAAAATAGGGTCTTGGGTGACAAAAGTGGTTAAAATTTGCCAAAAAAAATAAATAGGTCCTAAGTGAAGTTTAAAAAATATGAGGTCTGTGTGTGGCAACAATGCTGAACAATGGGGGTCTAAACAGCCTTACATACGCACCACCTCCAAGTGGGGATGTGACCCCTGGGTGCTGAATCTCCTGACTATTATTCACATTTTGATATACATATTGCCTTCATATTACATAAAAACGATTTGCACGGGGATTGTACTTCGTGTTTTCTATGTCCATTAAGTCCCTAGAGTAAAAAGACTAGCAACCTGACGATCACCGCAAAAAAGGGAGGGTAGCAGTAGTATTTGTATTGTAAGATCGGGAGCAACTTTCCCTGTTAAACACACAGGCAGGGGTCGCTCCGTGATTTTGACAAGGGGCAAAAAATGACATTAAGGGATTTAAGAGGAGGATTAAGCATAACATATCATATTCTCAATATCAATGACCAAGTTAATGCTAAGTGACCCATATAAATGAGAAGGAATATGATTCATTTTTTTATGGAATTACCGCCAATTTTGAAGGGAATTGGCTTTGTTTTGATATGGCCCAACTAAACAAGTCAAGATTACATACTATAAGGTTATGGGGATATCTAAAAATTCACTAACATTGTGTGGCAATAGGTTTCTGACAATTAGATTGTACAAATTGATGGTTGAAGTCAATTTTACAGTGAAAGCAGATCGGGTTGTCATTACAATGTATGAACAGTGTCAAAATTTGTACTTTGTGAATAGATTAATTTTCACAGAGTGATGTTCGTATAAACAACTGGAGGGAGCGCTCCTCATTAAGGAGCGTCATACCAAAAAACCTGGTCAGAGAGTGAAAATCTCATGAAAGGACTCATACCAAAAAACCTGGTCATGGGACAAGATCTTTCTGAAAGGACTAATACCAAAAAGAAACCGGGTCAAGAAGAAACACTACCGATGATTGACATATATTCAAAGAACACACACCAAAATGAAACCCTGGTCAGGGAATGATTCTAATTGATAGGACCTCACACACAAAAAACTATGAAGAGCGATTATGGCATGATACGCAACATTGTGTACAGAACCCAGCACCACAAGAACTGCACTTATACTGAGAAAAAAAACTTAACAGTAATATTTCACAATAAGTTTTGCTAATTTTGGCGGCCACTTAATTACTTAGGTTCTTAAGATATCTTGATTATTACAACAGCCATTTAAAGAAAAAAACTAATCTATACTTATGGCACACTTGCCAAACTCGAACTAATTTATAGTTCAGCCTTCACTGAGAAAAAGAAAAATCGGTTATTTTTAAATTTAAAACGTAATTGATTTGGGCCTTGGCAGCCATGTATTTGGTGGCCATCTTGAAGATATTTATAATAAAATAAAACTCATAGACATGGCTGTTCCTGTTAAGGGGCACATCACATAATGATAACATTGTGCCAGGGCTTTACTATAACAAAGCAAAACAAAACCTTGTTGGTGATGTTCACAAAAAATGTGGTATTTGGCGGCCATTTTGTTTTTGGGAGGGTCACAATCGTGATAATTAACCGCCATCTTGTGAATCTTTAAAAATATGTATGCGCTGTGTTCTTTTTATCATCCCATTAATACCATAAAATATTGTTTTCCTCTGCTTTATAAGAAAAACACAAAACCCCTTCTTGGTAAAATTTCGCTTAAATATAGGGGCATTTGGCGGCCATTTTGTGTTTTACGAATATCTAAAATTGCTCAATGGTGAGCAGGGGACTGTCAAGCAGTTGATTTTTATAATGGGTGGTTCTAAGGAAGCCAAATCCACATAAAAACAACTAACTATTAGTAATAATTTCTAAGTTAAACTGGCTGGCACCCGGAACTAATTTACATCGGTATTTGTTGTACTTGGCAGGACGTCAGCTGTGAACGGAAGTTGCGGAAGTTCAAAATTGCATTTTTTAATCTAACCAAACAGGCCCACTTGAAAATAAATTTCCATTCACTTTACCCATGCATTCAAACTATAAACCTACTATAAATTGAAAGCAGTAGCTCTATTAATTTTAGAGATATGGGAGCAACAGTAGCAGGACGTGACAAAAGTGGTTGGACGTTGACAAGTTGGAATGGAAAAATAGATTTGTGATGCAAAGCTATTTGACCAATCTTAACCTCAAATGGTTTGGACCATTTGATAGCTTGACTGAAGATGTGGTATGTAAATACCTCAACAATCACAGAAAGCACTAAATCCCCAAACTAAGTTTAGACAAATCCAAAAAAAAAAAATGGCAGGACGTCCTGACAAATTGTGAACGGAAAAATGTGAACGAGTTAAGATCCGCTCCAAAAAATTCATAGTTTTCAAACCAGGAGAATCAACTTTGGGCATAAATGAGTTGGCAGAGTGTTATGATGTATTGGCATGAATAATCATCCATGACATCAACATTTGTCTTTTCTACAAAGGGCAGAAAAAACTTTGTACCAAATGTGAACGGAAAATGTCCCTCCTGCCACACTCGTTTTGGCAGGGTTCAAAGTCCCTTTTAAAAGGCTTTACACAAAGTTTGCTTTTTACTGTTTAGGAAGCACTACTCAAATATATTCTCAATAAAAATAAAACAAATCAATATGATTGGGTCCAACAGGGGTTATAGTGGTAGCTGAAAACAAAAACATGTTATCGGGTGGACCAAAAATTGAACAGATTTGACCACTTGGGATTGGCTGTCTCCTAAATTACAAAGAGAGGAGACTTAGTTAAGATAGTGGGAGTCGGCCCTGTTTTTAGGGATAGAAGTAAAAAATACCCCAACATGATCTTCCAGGCCCTTCGGTTTTACACCACAATAGTCCCAATGTCAAAACTGCTAAAAGTGGCATCTACCTATGAAACGGGCCGGGCTGCATGTTCAGGTAAACTTGCAAGTGTTTTAGGTTGACTGGTAACTGGAATAATTGGACGCATCTATCTTATCTATCTTCCAATCAGGACATCATCAGTAGTAGCGTATTGTGTACTCGGTGAAAAAAGGTGCTTGGTCACGGACAACAAAGATCAACTGGGGTGCAGGAAAAAAAGACTGGTGCAAGTAAAAAGAAGGTCTGTGTGGCTAGCCAGCGGAGTGTGAGTGGCTTCAGGTGACTCCAGAAAATCTCCAGTGACATGAAGCCTGAAAACCAGTAAAGCTTGGTAGGGTGTTCAGAGCAGAGACACTTGGAAAAATGTGCTGGTAAGAGAATTCTATAGTGGTGCTGTTGTAGTATTGGTGGTGGCCCCTAGTTTGGGCGATATATACACACATGCAAGGTTTGTAAGGTGAATGGATATCCAGAATTGAAGCTGTAAGCTTTTTTGACATATTGCCTGGAATATGACGCCATGGGTTTACAATAATGCACTTTTCATTCGCGAACAATCCTCGGTTTTGTTTATTTATATATATTCTTCTTTATTTTCGATTTTTTTAATTTATAAGGTGATATATATTTTTATTCATGTGTTTATTTTTTTTAATTATACCTGTATGTGTGTTCATTTCTTATTTATTTAGTTTTTATTTTACCGATTTAGTCTCTTTAATTTGTTTATTTCAAATTTTTATTGTAACGATTTACTTTATTAATATTGTATTTATTCCCCAAAAAAACATTTTTTGTTTTCATTTTGTAAAATTGGTATTTGTGTTTATTACTTTGTTTTTATTTTACTTATTTAGTCATCTGTATTTTGTTAGGGTTAATAATTAAGTTTATTTTCATTTTAAATGATTTCTGTTATAAATTTGTGTATACGGCTTTGATTGATTAATTTAAAATATTTTTATTATCCTCCCGTTATGTGTTATTTCTTACCCATTTGGCTTTTATTTTTATTATTTTGTTGTTTTCTTTATTTTTTATTTTGTACTGATTTTTTCAAATTTATTTGGTGTCAATTTATTCATGTTATTTCTATCATTTTTGGGAAGGCGCTAATTATAAATATCTGTAATTATGTTATTATTTCTTTTTTTATTTTAACGATTAAAAAAAAAAAAAAAAAAAAAAAAATGTGCATGAAAATTTGATTTGGTTTTAATTTTTAATTGTTTTGTTATTATGTTCTCATCCGTTTATTATTATTTCGTTTTCTTTATTTTTTATTTTTAATTTGGACTGATCTTTTTCTTTATTTCATTCATTTGTTTATTTTATTCATTTGTTATTTGTGTTAATTCTTTTGTTTTTTTTTTTTTTAATTTTTTAGGTTTTTTCTTTTTTTAAATTAAAATTATATGCGAAAAAAAATATCTGTTACACCCCAAACAATAAAAAAATTTCTAAAAAATAATACTAAAAAACAAGAAAGATGAAAAAAATAACCCCCCCCCAAAAAAAAAAAATCAGCCACCAAAAAGTGGATTTGGAACCCATACAAACAGATCCTATTTTAATGAATCAATGGACAGGAGGGACCGAGCCACAGAGCCATTGAGGTAAGATAAACGTTTCAGGCGTTAATTAGCTGTCTTACTGTGTAACGTTTCGCTAGTTTTAAGGGCGCTGCATTGCCTGCAAACAATGATTTATTGGTTAATTTCGTCAAAAAACTCTTCCATGTAACCCCCCGCGGTTTAGCTTGACACGTATAGCGCCCGGGCGCAATATGGCGTTGTTCCAGTTAGAGTGACCTCGAACTATCCGCTATTACCAACGACCCAAATTACCCACTACCCTACGTTTACAAATCGACCCCACTGAGGGGAATCGGGGGAAATTAACCGTCACTGATTCTTTTTTGGCAGCAATATTTATTTTCACTACAACATATACGCGATTTTTTAAACAAAATACGCTTCTCTAGGAAGCGCAATTTTTAGCTTACATCTTAAAAGCAGTGATAGCTGATCTCGAAGACTTCAAAATCAAGTAAACCACAAACCAAAATTTCCATTTAAATAAAAAAACAAATTTTACAAAAAAACACCGTTTTTACCTAAAAAACTTTTTTAAGCTTAAAGAAGTACACCGGCAATATTTCTAGGGGGTTGTTCAACAAGCAGGACAGTAATTTGCACGTACCATTTTCACGACCGACATGGAACGACATTTTACGGAGAGAGATCCCGAACAAAAAAACGGCCCCAAAAGGGTTCGAGTAAAAGTAATATACTGTCACTACGCGACCGATAAAGAGAACGGCCATCAGAACATAAGATTGAACTCCCAGACTTAGCATAAATCCATATTAAAATGGGTTTAATTGCTCAAATTCCACCACAAGCTTCTGGGGCTTCGCCCCCTGGACCACCGGCAGGGGCTCTGCTCCTACACCTCACCTGTTAAAGACATTGGCGCTCACTATGGTATAGTTCCTCTCAGCAGTACAAGCTCGGCCTAATATGTACTGCCCGTTTCAGTGAGCCAAAGTAGCAAACCCCCAGTCTTTTCTTTGAATTGATAACAAGTTTCCCCTCAAAAAGTGCCATCGTGAAGGTTCTGAATAGCTAGAATCTAAAGAGCTTCCGGAGCTCCGCCCCCTGGCCCCCCGGCTGCTCTCCCTCTGCCACCCCACCACCCATTCATAGGGCTTTCCGGTTTGCAACCTTGTGTTAAGGCAGATTGGTTTCAAAAACGCTCAACAAGAAATGGTCTCTGAGGGCATCTACTTGGAACGTTTTTTAAATGGCCCTTTTTTTTTAAAAATATTTCCTGATTTTGCTCTAACTAGAAATGTTTACATATAGTTTTTTTCTCAACAGATTTTAATGCTTGAGACCATCTATTTGAAGAATCAACTGCTGACAGGCCATCAGCATTGAGCAATTTAAGATATTTCTGAAAAACCAAAAATGGCCGCCAAAAAATCCCATATTTTAGCGAAATTTTACAAAGAAGGTTGTGTTTCGTAGTGAAGCAGAGGAAAACAATATTTTATGGTATTGATGAGATGATTGAAACGACACAAGCTATATTTAAGATTTCAGATGGCGGGTTTGGTTGGTAAATACCAAAGATTGGAACCCAAAAAAACAAAATGGCCGCCCAAAATACCACATTTTTGTGAAATATCACCACAATGTTTGTTTGCTGGAGGATAAGCCGGACAAATGTAATCATGTTATGGGATGCCACTTAACAGTGAACAAGCCATGTCTATGAGTTTATTTTATTACAGACTTATTTCAACGATGGCGAACCAAATACATCGCTGCCAAGGCTCTAAAGATTACGTTGGAAATTAACGATTTCTTTTTCTCAGCGAGTGACTAACAAAATACAACAAGTTGGCAAATGTGTCATAAGTATAGATTTTTTTCTTTTAAATGGCTGTTTTAAATATCAAGATTATCTAGACAAAGTAATGAGTGGCCGCCAAAATAGCAAACTTTGTGAAAATATTATGGTTAAGTTTTGTTTTTTCTCAGTATATGCAGTTCTCGTGGTTCCGGTCATGTAAAGGCATTGCTCACATCTCAGAAGTCTTTCCTGAACAGGCTTACTTTTTCCTTTGGTTAGGAAGTCCTTTTTTGAGAGCCTTTCCTGACCAGGCTTTCTTTTTGGTGCAAGTTCATTTCATGAAAAGTATACCCTGACCAGGCTTTTTTTGAATGAGTCTTTAAATTATAACCCTCTTATAACAAGGGTTTCTTTTTGGGTGGTGAGAGTCTGAAATGAGAATCCATTTCCGTACCAAGGTTTCATTTTGATGTGTGTTCTGGACCAAGGTTCTTTTTGGTTGAGTCCTTTCACGACCAGGTTTGGTTGGTATATGGAAATTGACTCGGTGTTGAAATCATCTAGTCACCAAGTACAATGGACACTGTTTCATTATCAATTGTAATGACAACCAATCTGTTTTCTTTGTAAAATGACTTCAGACCATCATTGTACCCATATTTCGATCTTAATTGTAGAAAACCTATGACAAACAATTTTAGTGGATTTCTAGATATCCCATAACCCGTTTCGTCATATTTATAGTAACATATTTTGAACTGTTTGTGGGCCATACAAGAACAAAGCCTAATTCCCATCCAAAAAAATTTTTTTGCCCGAATTCCATAAAAAATTATAAATCTTCTCATTTTAAGGGGCGAATTAGCCATAACTGTCATTGATATGATAATAATATGTTGGGCTTATATCTCTAAATCCCTAAATGCCATTTTTTGCCCTTTAAAATCACGGGGCAGACCCCTGCCTTGTGTTTACAGGGAGGAAATTGCTCTCAGATCTAACAACACAAATACCGCTTACCGGCCATGCAATAGTTTTATTGTAATTTGAAGGCAATATGCATGTCGTATATGTGGATAATATCAGTGAGATTAGCACTCGGGGGTCACTCCCACTTTGGAGTAACGCGTTTTTTATTGGTTTTTAAGGTGTTTAGCCGACCCCCCCCCCCCCATTTTCACATTATTGTCCACACAGACCTCAATTTTTTAACTTTCACGAAGAGACCCATATTTTTTTCATGTTTAAGGGGGGGGGGAAATTTGACCACTGTCACCCAAAGACCCCTATTTGATTAGTAGCAGGAATGTGCCCAGGAAGGACATCACAAGATGAGATGCTGGACCAGTTGAAGGAAGAATGATCCCTGACAATGAGATTTGGGGTTCTCAATTGCGAGATCATAAGGTCGTAGACACCGCCAGGGGAAAGGGGGGGGGAAAGGGGGAATGAGGGTCTTCTATATACTCAGAGTTGTAGGCCGGTGTAAAGTATAGTTCAGGGCCGCCCCTGATAGAAAACATGCGGTGTGGTAGAAGAGAGTAGTTGCTCAAACTGCTCTCGGTGTTTCAGTGGGTAAATAACATTGAGCGTGATAATCCCCCTCTGGCAATCCAATTATATGCTTAGCTCTATTCTGGACATATTGTTGAAAAATCGCAGTGGATGGACGTAGTTATGCATTTGGAGCTTTTTAATTTCTTCCTAAATTTCAGGTTGTGGAAGAAACATCATGTGTAAACACACGTGACTATAAGGTATAAGATATTAAATAAGATAATATGTGTGGGTGTATGTCTACCTATCTTGCGGCCGCAACAAGATGTTGTTCAAAATGTAACGCCCCAAAGTGTCCCAGTCCGTCATTAAGTTGGGAATGTCAGATGGATCCTGCTGGAGTCTTGAGCAATACCCTCCATGTAGTGAAAGGGGCGACCGACCCCTGTGTTTGGGCATGGTAACCTTCTCCATGGACTAATTGATCAATCGAACGATGACAGTGACCAGGAAAATCTTGCTCGGCATGGCCAGTTATCCTGTAGCTTTTTCTTCCATCATCCAGGTCTCAGTAGAGGTCCATATAAACTGGATAATCTCTACAGCGCCTATTAAAATAACATGGTGGTGTAGTGAGTATATTGCAGCCATTCCAAGCTTGTCATTATTTTGTGTGACAGGAAGTCTTTTTTCGTGCTTTGTCGGACCATAGGTCCCCAGTTTACTGCGTCCCTGATCTCTTTGATTGGGGGTACCGTCATGTAGTGCAGTTTGTAAATTATCTTGTCATTGATGGTCACATTTCGGCTTTTTGCATTTAGATGTATGCATTTAGATGCAGCATTCTCAAGGATTTAGTAGATCTGGTGAACCACATATCAGCTGGCTGTTTAGAGATAGATCTCTGCGTAGTCAAGGCTGTGAGATGCTGACTTTGGTGACCGTCTAGAACGTTCCTTTGGGTATATCTTAGAGTGTGTTATATTTATGAGTACAAAAGTTATTAAAAGACTATCTGAGGTTATTTGTATTTATTTTTTTTGTATGTATTTGCTCACCTGGCCTTCCAGTTAGTTGGTCCATCACATTCATTCTAGCCTCTGTCAGTGTGATTGCCTTTGTTTGTCCATAACACGTGGCTGTGAATATGACGGTGGCCTGTCGCATTTAGATCAAAACTTTACTGATGTCGCTGTGTGGTACATACATACAGATCTTCGCAGCTGACGATTCTGGTGTATTCCCATATCTTCTTAGTATGGGAAGTAAATGGGTTGGCGTCCTCTTCTATCTCTTGGTCACAATATTATACAATTTGGAATTTTACTTAAATTATTCTCTTGAGTTATTCTGAAATGTGTTTAATTGATGTATATCATAGTTGTTTTTCACATAGAATTTAGCTATTGCATTGTATCTCGTTTATGGTATAATTGCTCTGTTTCTTTGAGAAACGCCTAGAGGCTATGCATTAGGCGCTATATTACTCTGATCTTGACAATCTGCCTGCCAAATCTAATACCAGTCTCTCCGTAAAAAGTTTGAATTCCTTTAACGTGGTCCCCTTGCTAAATATGGTTTAACATTGTCCCTTGTGTTGTTACTTTATGAGGACAGATGGGCCATCTTTAATTAAACAACTGGAATGTAAACATAACACGAAAATATTTAAATTGCGACCACCCCCAGGTCAATAGAAACTACGTTTGTATAGATCTTGGGCCAAAAACAAACAATATTGAAGGACCAATAAATCATTTAAAAAGTTGATAATTTTTATTAAAAAAATGGGTACTTTGGCGGCCATTTTGTTTTCCGCTAAATATCTCACAACGCTCAATG
The DNA here is from genome assembly GCA_023653785.1 of Ophioderma brevispina. Taxonomy (NCBI): domain Eukaryota; kingdom Metazoa; phylum Echinodermata; class Ophiuroidea; order Amphilepidida; family Ophiodermatidae; genus Ophioderma; species Ophioderma brevispina. The sequence continues at coordinate 25,855 of JAMKCH010008193.1, forward strand.
CTGGATGGACTGGCAGCAGTTTGATTCTTCAACTAGATGGTCTTAAAGCATTAGAATCTGTTGAGGAAAAAAACTATAGTAAACATTTCAAGTTTAGAGCCAAAAATAAGGAGGAAAGGGCCTCCGGACTAATATGGCACATTTGCCAAAACTTGTTGTGCAAAAAACCCGTCACTGGGAAAAAAGAAAATCAATTAAATTTACAAGTGATGCTTTGGAAGCCTTGGCGCGATTTGATTTGGTCGCCCATCTTGAAAATTGTGTATCTGAATAAAAATATAACTCATACCAATGGCTTGTTCTGTTAAGTGGCATCCATAACAGTGATTACATTGTGAGGGCTTATGCTAAGGGCAAACAAACCTTGTTGGTGATATTTCACAAAAAATGTGGTATTTTGGCGCCATTGTGTTTTGGGGTCACATCTTGAGATTTAACCGCCCACCTTGAAATCTTTAAATAAGATTGTGTCTTTTTTATCCACGCCATTATACCCTTAAGATATTGTTTTCTCTGCTTTACTAAGGAAAACACAACCTTTTGGTAAAATTTCACTAAAATATGGGATTTTGGCGGCCATTTTTTTTTTACGAATATCTAAAATTGCTCAATGCTGATGGAATGTCAGCGTTGATTTTTTATAATGGGTGGGCTAAGGAAGCCAACCACAAAAAAAACTAATTATAGAATATTTTTCGAAGTAAATGGGATGCATCGACTATTAAGTGGACCGAACCGCATGCCGTTAGTGACATTTTTTTTATATATGCTCACTACGCTTCCAAGGATTCTAAATGCGGCAATAACAGTTCTTCAGTTTACACCCCCCCCCCCCACGGACAAAATGTCTAGCGACGGCCTGGGAAAGGCCCGCTGGACAACCCTCGGAAGTGAGTGTTATGATTATTGCGAGTGGAGACGCACTAGGGATTGGTGTGATGGTGGGGTTTGTGTCAGAAGGTGTTAGATGGAGGAGGAATGCCAGTGGATTGGGCTGTGAGTTGTGGTAGTGCAATTTTAAGGAAAAGGGGATGCAATGAGTTGTGGTGCGTATAGGGGTGTTGAAGTTTGCTGGAGCATGCGAGAAAAAATGTGTTTGAGAGGGTACTAGGAAGAGAATCGGAGATAGTGAAAGTGGATGAGTGCAATTTGGTTTTATGCCAGGAAGGGAACGAGAGATGCAGTGTTCATTTTGAGGAGGTTGCCCAAGAGGAAAAAACGGAAAAAGGGAGGAAGAAGATGAATGTGCTTTGTGGATTGGAGAAGGCTTTTGATAGAGACGAGGAAAGTGATGGATCGTGGGGAATGAGGAAGAGGGGTATACCAGAAGTGGTGCTTAGAGCCGGTGATGATTCTGTATGAAGGAGCCCCAAAGACAAGAGTTGGAGTAGGGTCTCGAGTTGTCTGAGGAGTTTGGGTGAAGTTTGTGTGCATCAGGGCGTATGTGCTGTCGCCGTTGGTGTTGCAATGTTGGTTGATGTGGTTACGGAGGTGCAAAGGGTTGATGAGTGAGATGATGTATGCTGATGACTAGTTTAATGTGTGAGAACAAGGGGCGTTTTGGGGAGGAAGTTTTTGGAAGTGGAAGAAGCATTTGAGAGTAGGGCCTGAAGGTTTAAACCCTTGGGAGGACTAAAGTGATGGTGAGTGGGGAGGGAGGGAGGGTGTTAGTGTGTAAGGTGGATCCATGTGGAATATGTGGAAGAGGGCAAGTTTCAGTGTGGTGTGCGAAATGTGGGAATTGGATTCATGGGAGATGCAAAAGAAGAAGAGAGTGACTCCAAGTTTGGCAAGAGATTTTTTGTGTGTGGAGGAGCAAGTGAGGAGTGGAAGAGGTGGAAAAGTTGTTGTGAAGAGGTGGAAACAGTGAAGGACTTCACATACCTAGGGGACAGGGTTATTAATGCTGAGACGAATATATACCTAAAAGAGATTCGAAGCAAGAATCAAGGATTGTTTGCAGCGTGCAGTGTTATGTACGACATTGTTATTTTAATTCAACGATTCCCTCGACTGATCGAGAAGGAAGCAGTAATCCTATTCCAATACATTTCAGTATAACACCAAGATTTGAGTGTGGCGGGTAATTTTTAATAATGATGCTCACACGTGCCTGTATTGTCAAAACGCCTTGAACACAGTTTAGTACTAATGACCCTTTTCTGCATATAAGCCATGGAAAAATTAAAATGACCCCACTTTTTACACTCCATTGCGCCTATAGGTAGAATTTGCTCCAATTTCAATGTATTAATGACATTCTTGGAATATCTTCAAAAATGACAATGAGGTAACTAAAATGTGATTTTCTCTTTCAATATCCAAAAATGAACAAAAATTTGGGACCAGTTTATTCTCAAAACTGTTATTTATTTTAAACAGAATAGGAATCTAATGGATAGAATTTTATTTAATTTTGACTTAAGTTTATGAAAATGACAGTATTGATGACCTGGCCAAACCCATTAACGGTCAATGTGAGCGGTACTAAGCCAACAATATATTCACCGTTAGGTCGTGAATTGAAGACATATTGAGTAAAATGACTGAAATTAGCAGGATTACCTCGCTCATAAAAAAGTTTAAGGTGATCACAGCGCCTCGTGCGGCAAGTCATTGCAAGCCGCCAACTGTTAACAATGGACTACAGCTTTGCTTCCCATCTCTTAGGTATATTCGTCTCAGGTAATGCGGGGGGGGTGGTGATGGTGGGTGGCTGAGGCGGCTGTGACAGCTAAAGTGAGATTTGGGTGGGTGAAGTTTAGAGAATGTGGAGAGTTGTTACATGGGAGAAGATTTCCTTTGAAGATGAAAGGGTCAAAGGGATGGTGTATAAGAGTTGTGTGAGATCAGTGATGCTGTATGGGAATGAGACATGGTGCCTGAGTGAAAATGAGATGAGGATTTTGAGAATGATAGAGAGAGCAATGATGAGAGCAATGTGTGGTGTGAAATTGATGGATAGGAAGAAGACTGAGGATTTGATGCTGATGTTGGGTTTGGAAGAGGCGGCTGATCGACTGGCGAAGGCGAATGGTGTAAGATGGTATGGGCATGCTGAGGAAAGATGAGGAGCATGTTTTAAAAAGGGCTTTGGAGTTCGAGGTGGGTGGTTTGAGGAAGAGGGGTCGACCAAAGAGGACATGGACAAAGCAAGTGGAGGAGGAGAGTAGGAGCAGGCTTCGAATTACAATTTTAGAATTACATGCACTGGGGCATGTTACTTCAAAAATTTACATGCACAATGTTAAAGCTACATGCACTGGCTAATTGTAAACATGGATTGGTGTTACTACTAACCTTTATTCATGTAGCAAACTCTGGTACATTTAGACTATTGACAGTTGGCTCAAATGTTGTCATTCCAGCATGACTTTCTATGAAATAATTAAGCTAAAAATACATTTTGAATTCACAAAGTTTAAATTTACATGCACATGTGCATGCAGGATACAAAAGTTACATGAACAGAGAGAAAGTTACATGCACCTGTGCATGTGTGCACCTTGGTAATTCGAAGCCTGAGTAGGAGGGTTGGGTTGAGGATGGGGGATGCATTGAATCGGGTGAAGGTGGAAGGAGGGAGTAGGGCGATTGCTACTCATGCGGTTATCCGGCCACCCCCTCTTGCGGGGACAAACAAACCGGATTTAAACTTTTGGTTTTACTACCTACTACTACTACTACTGTTTTTCAATGATCAATAAAATGTCAATTGTAACGTTGTACAAAACATGACCACCATCAGTTTTTGCGTCTTTTCCCATATTTTCCTTACCGCGTTTCCCAATGACCATCTGAGTTGGATTAAAGTGTGATCATGTTAAATCAGGTTAGGGTAACCAATAACCGAACTACGTTGGTACAAGAGGCAATCAAAAGAAATATGTTCTTAGAAAAATACATAAATTATATCTTTATAATAACCTGACATGTACCACGTTTTCAAAAAGATTGTTACCATTTATGCGCATACTAAATAAGTATCTTCAGTACTTGTGTTTTTAATTTTAGATGGTGTGTTATATTAGGGTTTTTTTGGGTTATACAGGTTAATATTTGGCAAATTGGTGTTACATTTAAACATTTTGCTTGAAATATCAGCTTTCGTTTGCTTCAAGTTTGACCAAATCGATATTTCGGGTCCTTGTTAGACAGTTTTAGTCCAAACGACATATCCAAAATGCAGACAAACCATGTTTCGTTTTTCTTTATTTGTAATTCTTATGTATTTGACTGTTTTATCGAGTCATTCTGAATACATTTTTTTTTGGCGAGTTTTTTACACAAATGCTTGTATTTTAATAAAAAATTATCAAACCTTCATGTTTATTTTATGTTTCTTCTAAAGTCTATCTGCAAAATTAAAATTTGCATAATTAATCATTATTTACATTAATTGAGCAGTCTTAAGGACTATCTGAACTTTGACCTGCGTTTTTTGAACATTTTTATATTTTGCAAAGTCTCGCAAGCAAAACATGATTTCTTTCTCAAAAGGATAAGGGAATACAATTACAGACTTCAAATTTGGACCAGATGTTGTTCTAATGTTGTTCTTGTGATTGAAATAACATGGATGATTATTCCTGAACTGACAGGAATGCACTTTTTTTTCACACAAAAATTGAAAGTCCAATTATTTCTTTTCATTTTTTGGCAAAATATGTAGAAAACCTGTGGGTTACCCCCCTTCTAACCAGTTGAGTATTAACATGTTTGAGTTCCTTCACAAATGTTAACTATTTTCCCTTTGTTTCATCTTAAAGATCAATATTTTTGAGTTAGAATGTTCTGCGTAATCCCAGTTGCAAAATATAGGTTCCAATATGACTGGCGTAACATGGCAAAACATCACATGACCATTACTACCACATTACTTTTCAATTTGTTTTTCAAATTCTGACATTTATCATT
>JAMKCH010008194.1:0-46857 GCA_023653785.1 Ophioderma brevispina
GGCTGATGCAAAGATGAAACCAAAAGACTTGCCTGTTTTGGTTCAAAATAACAAAGATGGAAAACATTACTTGTTACCAATTCCAGATGTCCACACGTTTCTCCAAATTCAAATTGGAATTGAGATATTGCAATGTCTCGCACAAGTTGATCAAAATAAGAGACGCTTGAAGGTAGGTCCGAAGCAGATATTTCCAAAGCCGGCTATTAGACAATTAAAGAACTTATTGCAAAATGGGTTTGAGCTGAAAGTAAATGATGATCATCATGATAAGGTAAATGTCGACTTCTTTCTTGTCATCCTGATGGGAAAGGACGAACTGATATTCGAAGATGGATTTCAAGCCATTCTCAAGTTTGAACAGGATGGTGCAATTCTTGACTTTAATCTGTTTCTCTACCCTCTTGTGTTGCAGAAAGCATTGTCAGACAAGCAACCAGTTGAAAAATGTAATAACTGTAAATATCACGTATTTGAAAATGATCAGTCTTACGTGTATTTCCCAAAGTTAGAGAATGGTAAAAAATTCATTTGCAAATACAGATCAAGTATCAAAACTGACATAGAGGAAGCGCAATTCTCTTCCATTTTGCCTAGTCTTAAAAACGGGGAGAATCAAGAAGGGGTTGTCGATCTAGGAAGGTCCCTAATATTTGGTTGTGTTCACGAAGCTCTGCTGCAGGCAAATTTACCTCAAGATAAAATGATTTGCGACCATTTTCGGAAAAAGGCTATGTTACGTAGTAATGGAAGAAGAGCAGTTCACATCAGATATGGACAAAAACAATCCCTCATGCGCAAAAAAAGTACTCAGGTTTACATCAAAAAAATCTAGATTGACCTCTTTTAATGTATGCAAAAATGTAAAGAACAAGTTGCTCTCCTCAAAGTGTAAATAGAAAAACACCAAAAATTCTACCAACATGACCTACATTTGGCTTATTATATTCAACGAAATGAAACGGGCTCAGTGCACCCATTGGATTACACGCTTTATTCCATCAGAGTATAAAATGTATGATAACGGAATAATGCGTGTAATCCAATGGGTGCACTGAGCCTGTTTCGTTTCGTCAAATATAATAAGCCCAACAGTTCAGTGAAGATGAACTGCCATACAATGTAGAGGTTAGGTGTCTGATAAAAATCAAGTTATTCTCAATTCAGGAAAACTGAAGCATGTGTAAGAACTGATCAAATGCTCTGCTGAGGTAGAAAATTCAATTGTGTCAGGAACTGGTCAAATGTTCAAAATCTATTGTGACCCTGTTTTCTTAGATGAAAGTGTAGGGGTTTCCGTAACTCGACCCATCTGACACACTTATGAATTTGGAAACCTTAACAGAATAAACCTGTGCTTTATTTTGTGAAGGGTTTCCGAATTCATAAGTGTGTCAGAAAAAATGTGTCAGATGGGTCAGGTTACGGAAACCTGACCTTACAAAATAATCCACCACAAAATCGACGACAATTCCTACTAAATTCTTCAAGACCAGCATATTTTACAGCTGTAAAAATATTGTGGATAGGTCTAAGTTAAGGTGTTTGCCAGTACTTTCTATTCTTCATAATTTGATTGAAAAGACAAAGAGAAAATGATATGAAGTGTGCGCACACAGAAATTTTCTTTACGTGCGAGTCCATGCTTTGCTGATAAGCTAGAACCAAATGATTCTGTTGATAATGATTTGCATAAGTGGTATGTGCTGTTGCAAAATGAATACTGGGAACTCATGGATGCAGCTATTATATAGGGAAATTGGGAAATTGTACCCTAACAAAGGACCATGGTATGCAAAGCGAATTTTGGTTTTCCAGATCTTTGCAGCTGCCTGTTATGAAATCCTCTGTGAAACACCACTAATCAAGAACTTTGAGTTGTCCCTTGGGATCTGTTAGATAGCTGCGATTGGGTTTGGCAGGAATTTGGAAGTATATGTTTACCAGACGTCAGCAGATACATTACGGAGGATCTGGGAGGTTGATTGGAAGGCAAAACACTATGCTGGAAGGTTGGGCAGTTGATTGGGGAGGCAAAACATATGCAAACAAACTGAATCCTTTATCTGCCTCTAGGGTAGACCAATGGTTAACATCATTATTTGTTTTTACAGATGACTACACTGATGAATCCAATCTTTCGGCACTTGCAGCTCTGCAGTAGTCGAATCAGGAGATAAAATTTCAGACCCAGATAACAGCACTGACAGTGATAGCAGGAAAGTAACAGATTATCAGTAACAGTGATAGCGACAAATGAGCGAAAAGTCTGGACATGATACCCAAAATGGACGAAATTCTGCCAGTGAAATCAGCAGTTTCAGTTCTGCAGTAGTTGTTGAACTCGGATGATATAAACTTTGATACAAGGATAACAGCACTGACACCCGTCAGAGCACACTTGTCAGTCTTTTGATGCACAGACAACACCCCTGTATGAACTTAGTAGTCCCTCAGAATAAGGGAAACAGTCCAGTCCACCCATTAACACTGAAAACTCTGTTGTTAACCATGAAGTGCAGGTACATCTAGGCAAACTACCCTATCTTAATTGCATAGTGACTACAACATGCTGGAAAATTTAGAAATGTCAGAATCTTTGTGGCGACATCATCACGAACTATGATTGATTAACATGGCTGCTGCAAAGATAAACAAAGGGACTTGCCTGTTTTTTGTTCAAATATCATAGATAGGAATATTACTTGTTACCAATCCAAGATGTCCACACATTTCTTTTCTCCGAATTCAAATATGAAACTGAGATATTGCAATGTCTCGAACAAGTTTGGGAAAAAAACGCAAGAATAAGAGACGCTTACCTTTAGGGTAGGTTAAAGCAAGATATCTTTCTTAGGGCCGCTCTTATACGATGTAAAACTATTGCAAAATGAGTTTGAGCTGAAAGTAAATGATGAATCATCATGATAAGGTAAATGTCGACTTCTTTCTTGTCATTCCTGATGTAAAGTGAATCGATTATTCATTCTCAAGTTTGAACAGGATCGGTGCCAATTCTTGTGGTACTTTAATGGCTTTGCTCTACTCCTAGTTGTGTACAGTTGTAAAAATGTGATTGTAAATATCACCTAATTGAAAATGATCAGTCTTGCGTGTATTTTTCCCAGTTAGAAAGTGGCAAAAATTCATTTGCAATCCAGATCAAGTATCAATAGTTACAGAGGAAACGCATTCTCTCTTCCATTTTGCCTAGTCTTAAAAACGGGGAAAGAATCGAGAAGGGGTTGTTAATGAGTTTGGTTGTGTTCAAGCGAAGCTCTGCTGGCATGCAAATTTACCTGCAAGATAAACTGATTTTGCGACGATTTTTTCGGAAAAAGGGGCTACGTTATCGTATAATGGAAGAAGAGGCAGTTCACAATCAGATATGGACAAAAACAATCCCTCAGGCTCACAAAAAAGTACTACTCGGGTTTACGATTAAAAAAATTAGATTGATCTCTTTTGAATGTATGCAAAAATTGTGAAGAACAGTCTCATCTCCTCAAAGTGTAAATAGAAAACACATAAATTCTAAACAACATCTACTAACAAGACCCACATTTGGCTATTATATTTGACGAAACAAAACAGGCTCAGTGCCCCCATTGGTTTACAGACGCTTATTCCATCAAGTATAAAATTATGATACGGAATAATGCGTGTAATCCATGGTGCACTGGAGCCTGTTTGGTTTCGTCGCATATACTAAGCCCAACAGTTCAGTGAAGATGAACTGCCATACAATGTAATGTTATGGGGTTCGATAAAAATCAAGTTATTCTCAATTTGGAAAACTGAAGCATGCGCAGAACTGATGATCTGCTATAGAGCAGGAGCATAATATCAGAGGTCCTTATTTAGGGAGTTCGTTCATGCCAGACTACATCTAAGGTTTGACACCTTTGTAGTTAGTATTGACCTCACATCAATGCAAGTAGTTAGTGGTGTCACTTTTTCAAATTGTGGTGTCACTTTTTCAATAGGGGCAATTTAAGATTACACAGGGGTCCAAACTTTTAATTATAAATCCAATCATGTTGAAATGTCTGCTATTGTCCGTCTAGTCCACAAGATTCCAAAAATGTATAGGTTTTTGTACCATCTCTGACCATTGGTTTTAGAGAGTTATTCAGGTAAATTATGGCTAAAAGGGCAAAAAAGGTCAACTCCATTTGTTAACAGGGGTCAACTTGAAAGTTACTACTCTGATTATATTTTAAATGCTTGCACTTAATTGCCTTAGGAATGAGGACTCCCAAAAAGTATATGTGATTATGTTAAATGTTTACTTTACCGAGATAAGGTCACAGAAGGTCAATGCCATTGGATTATGTTGCCCATGACCTATTTTGTCCAATAGCAGATAACTATATGCATTGCATATGCTACAAACTATCCTTATTTTGACTCATTAAGCGTGAATAACAATTTTTTTCATTTTGCCAACCAAAAGTCGGAGCTACTTCTCAGACTTCTGATTTTGGACCCCTGTACAACACTAAATTGACCTTTGGCACTTTAGGCCATTTTTACCCAATAACTCTAAAACTAATGGTCATAGATGGTACAAACTATACCTTTTGGGATTCCTTTTACTAGACAGACAATCATGGCATGCATTTTCAACATGATTGGTAATTAATTTAAAAGTTTGAACCCTTTCACTGAAATTGACCCCTATTAGAAAGTGACAACCACAATTTGATACCACTAACTCCTTGCATTGAATGTAGAGGGTTCATACTACCCTACCAAAGGTGTCAAAGCTTAGATGTAGTGGGACTGAACTATGATGTTTGACCCAGTCCTTGCTACCCCTTGCTCCCGCTCTTATTAACGGATACCTGTGCTTTTTTTCCTTGAAGGGTTTCCCAAATTCATAAGTGTGTCAGATGGTCTATGGGTCAGGTTCCGGAAACCTAGACCTCCAAAAATAATCCATTCCTAATCGCGCAATTCCTCGAATTCTACAAGACCCGCATTTTTACAAGCTGGAAAAATAATGTGGATATGCCTATACTCTGTGTCCAGCCCGAAGTACGAATCCCAACGCGGGCGTATATCTGTACCGACTTTCAGGCGCACGTGTCAAAGCACAAGCTCACGGCCACTGAAGGCGGTACTGGGTACTCCTCGAGCGTCGTCACTCCTTATTTCAGGCTGGACAAAGTATAAGTTAAGGTGTTTGCCAGTGCTTTTCTATTCTTCATATCTTTGATGATTGAAAAGAACGAGAATTTCCGCGTTCTTCTCGCTTTCGCGCTCGCATATTCAAGAATATAAGCTGTGGGCCGCCCAATGAAAAAACTTAACAATTTTTTGCACACACATCCATACAACACCACACATACTACACACCACACGGATTGCTAAGGTGGTCCTGCCAGCTAGCGGCGGCCCACAAAAATAGAAAATGATATTGAAGTTCGCGACACAGACATTTTCTTTACGTTGCGAGTCCAACTCTTTGATGATAAGCTAGAACCAAATTATTCTGTTGATAGGATTTGCATAATTGTGCTGTGGGCCAAATGAATACCTGATTGCAGCTATTATATAGGGAAATTGTACCGTCACAACGGACATGGTATGCGATGCGATTTATGGTTCCATATTGCAAGCTGCTTTTATATAAATCCCTGAACACTACCTATCAAGTACTTTGATCTGTTCCCTTAGGGCATCTGTTTTAAGATAGCTGAGATTAAGGATTTCGAGGTCTGGTAGTATATGTTTTACCAGACTTTAAAGCAGATACATTACCAATGGCTGGGCATTTTGTTTGGGAGGAAAAGTGCTAAGCAGGTGGGTAGAATTTACTCATGGAACTCGACCACTTGGGCTGAGGTAGCCTTTTGTTTAATTGTAAAGGCTAGAAGGAAAGCAGAGGTGGAAAAACACCATAGACACATAACGGCAAAATCATTACTTGGCAGATAAATCCAGGCAAAGTGGCGCAAGGGACACAATCTTTACACTAGCGAGTCCTTTTTGCTGATAAGTTTAGAATCAAATGAATTCTGTTGATTCAATTTGCTTAGTGTGCCATGCCTACTGGCATGGAAATTGTGATTCAGTTATTATATACTGGAAATTATACCGTTACAAAGGACATGGGTAGGCAGTGATTTTGGTTTCAGATATTTTGCAGCTGCCTGAATGAAATCCCTGAAACACTACCTATCAATTACTGTCCTTCGAGTCTGTTCCCCTTAAATCTTTTAAGATAAGCCGAGATTGTGGCTTTGGCGAGAGTTTGGAAGTATAAAGGTTTACCAGACTGTAAGCGATACAATAACCGGAAGGCTGGAGGTTTATTTGAGAGGCAAAACTTCAAACACATCAATCCTTCATCATGCCCGGGTAGACAATGGTTAACATAATTTTTGTACCAATATTCGCTTCTTTACAGATGACTACTGAAGGAATCAATCTTATACACTTTATAGTGTGACCAGCTTATGACAGATTAACCTTGTTGTTATTGATATTGAAGTGCGCGCACCCAGAAAATGTTCTTTAGTTGCGAGTCCATTTTTTTGTTGATAAGTTAGAAGCAAATGATTCTGTAGATTTTATTTGCAGAGTGTGCCATGCAAATGAATACTGCTTAGATTGCGATGCACCTATATTATATAGGAGAAATTGAACCTTCACAAATAACACGGTATGAGGTGGGAATTTTGGTTTCCATATATTTGGCGGCTGCCTGTAGAACATACTACCTAATCAAGGTACCATACTTCTAGTCTGTTCCCCCTTAGGTATCTGTTTTAAGATAGCTTAGATGGTGGATATTTGGAGGTCTCGAAGTATATGTTTACCAGACTGTTAAGCGCGGATAGTTACCAAGATTAACTGGGCAGTTGTTTGGGAGGAAAGCATTAGCAGGTGGGTAGAATTACCAACAGGGTTCGGGACCGATCATTACATTGCATATCCACCATTTGGACTATTACCTCCTATATTTTTGTGGATTGCGAAACCAAAGCCTATTTTATTTCTTTCATTTTTTTTAGTCTTACTTAATCGGAATCAAGTTATCTTTCATATAAAACATGTCATGGCTTGTCTTCCACTTAATTTTTGTTCTGATGGCTAATTTTTGTGACCACCTGAAAAACCATAGCTTCACGGCGCCCTCTTGATTTGTCAGCGAAATTTGTTCATAATTTGCAATTTGTTGCATTTTTGACCATGGACGATATTTGGTTCTTCAATTTTTTCAGCCCACAAGTAATTCTATAAACCATACCTTCCCTATAATACAAGTTAGTGCTTGTCTTCACTTAGTTTATAAATTTTTTGATAAATGATCGCGAAGTCTATTACATAAACCCTGTGTTCTCATGAACATTCCCAACCTACTGGGCAGAGGTAAGGTTTATCAAATTGACGATTTTTTTTAACTATTTTATAGATGCTTCATAGAGTAACTACTTGGGTATGCCTTGGCACAAGTGTACAACGATTCCAAGATTTTTGCAACTAATTTCAAACATACAGTTGGATCTCATATCGACTGCCAGCATAGGAGAATAGAAGGCATTTTACAAGATCCAGAGTATTTGCAACTAATAATCCACATACAGTTGGTTCTCATATTGACTGCCAGCGAGGAGAACATAGTGTCATGAATGTGGGTTCATTGGCAATTTAATTGTGCCAGTGGTTGTGGCAGCTCCCTCAACTGAATTCTTCAAAGTTCATCTGGATCAAAGCGCTCTCTTTCCTTGAGAATCCTGAGATGGTCCGTTCTTGTTGCTGTTGAATTCTGTTGGCTCCTGGCCAAGCGATGTTTTTTTGTGAAATTCTTGTTTTGGAATCTATGTAAATCTGTTAATGAAGGTAACTAAAATGCGCCGTCAGGAAACTGGCCCAATTGGCCTAATCTTTTTGTGGGTCTTGCAGCTGACAATTTCATCCTGCGATTTGACACTCTGGATTGGGGAAGGCATGTCGTAAACTCGTCTGTCTTCTCCTGCTGAAGTCCTTGAAAGTCTGGACTTGGTTTTGTCATTTCATATCTTTACGAGTTTATGAAAGGTACAGGATTTTGGCCTCCTCGATTTGGCTTTTGCCTGTATACAGAGTACAGCAATGTAGTGCTAGCTAACGCCTGGCAACCTAAATTTTAGGCTCAAGAAAAAAAAGGCATCTTCGATTGCTGGTAAATGCTTACTCATTGTTGACACTTGGCCGGGGCGCGCTTTCCCGCAATTTCAATCTTGTTGGTCCGCGATATGGCAGGGTTGATTGCTGTGATTGAGCTAGTCGCAGCAGTTGATCAAAAGAAAATTCAAGCCTTGCAAAAAGACTGACTTAAAATTGGGGTGGGACTTGAATGTAAACAATTTACTGTTATTGTTGTGTAATCATAATTTTTCTACATGGGTATGGGTGTTTAAAACTTGGTACATTGTTCAGATGTGATATCTGTTTCCCATTTTGGGAATTTCAGGTGATAAGAGGTCCTTTCAGTACGCACAGGCCTATTTGCAGCTGCGCATACGTTTAGCGTGAATACTTTCGCACTCGCTATATGTGCGTGCGACTGTTTTCTTGAGAATCTTCTAATGCAGCGCTGGGTTCATGAAGTTTTTGGCATTCCGTTTGTGCAAGTTTTGGCATTCTCGGTTTGATGTTTTGGTTTATTTCGTAGGCTTTTTGTTCATCGTGGTTTTCGGTAATTTCCAAAATTTGATTTAATAAAACTAATACTGACAGGCATCTTTCTACCCACACCACATAACCCCACCTTTGAGAGAATCCAGGAGAAATCGGAGGAAAGTGTACGCGCATTTTTAAATGAGTGTCGTCATTTTGAAGGTCAAGACCCTCATTCAGTAATTAAAAAAGGTATCTTCGCTAACAAGGGTGATGAATAGCGGACCTTGGGAATAATGAACCGTTAGAATATCGCGAGAACTCCGCAATGACTGCTGAAATTAAGTGGCCTTATAGAAACTTTGATGCCGCGATGCACGAATTGCACTATTTATTTCCACATTTTAGAAAACCCAACCTGAGATAAAAAAAAAACAAGTACTTCACATCAGACTAAGTTTCTCTATTTTTGGTGGTGATGACCCTAAGCAATTTTGCAACCTTACCTAAAAACTACCACCTAACCCCATGAAACCTAAAACTTGATCCTATATTGCTTGTCTGCTTCAATCAATTGTTTCAATTAAAATTTGGGATGCGAACGACCCCTTTTTGAAATTCGGAATATAGAAACTGGATACGGTTTCAAAATAGCGAACCTTAGCTTGGAAACGAGCCTATTTTCTTTAAACCTTCTTACTATTCTGAAAAAGCAGATTCATTTACAATTTCAGAATAGAGATCCGTTCCAATTATCGTAATAGTGAACCATTTTTAATATAGGAATAGCGAACCCTATTCGGAATAGCGAACCTTTTTAAAGTTTAAAAAAAGCAATGCTAAAAACGCATGTTCGGAAACAAACCTTCGGACAAGTGAACCTTCGAATATCGAGAGGACCCCAAAATAACTTCCATGAGTCGCCAGGTAATTCGGAGGAATCACAAAGTCTGTATTTGCCTTCTGTTCAGCATGTTAGCCTGTTCAGATGCACAAACCTGTGTGGTTGCTTTCTTTTATAGTCAACAAAGTGCTGAGTTTCGTGCATGAAGTGGACATATTTTCCAACTTATTTCCTAAAACTTTTTGGAATGGTATTTTTTATATTTCTGACTTTTAGTTGCCACTTAATACATTAGTATAACATCACTTGTGTAGTTTGCGATACCGTAAATGCTATAATCACTCTTTGGCGTGTTATTAGGCGGTATACCTGGCGCTAGTTTGGTGCATAGGTACGCGAAGAGTGCGGCGCCCACACAGTTCACCAAGACCGCACTACCTGAAAAAAGTGGTGTGTTTTTTGGTACATTTTGGCAGATTTCTAGAAAACTAAGGTCGGTGCACCCCCTCTTTTTTATTGAATGCGCCTGCAAGATGGGGCCATAATGACTATAACATAATTTAAAAAAATAAAAAATCTGGCCGTCAGAAGTTTATTTTTGTATGAGGAAAAGGGTCTTGTTCTCATTTTCCCCATAGAGCTCTGTACAAACTTGTTTTCCGAAAATGTATTATTTGAAAACGTCATAACCTCAAAAACTAACTCGGTACCCCCTTTTTTATTTCATCAATTTGTTCATTTACAACGATACAGTAACTATATCTGAAAATAAAGAAATCTGGCCGTTAGCTTTATTATCCTCTATCACCCTTCATGCTATTGAATTTTTGTTATTGAAATTAGGGTTTTTAAAATTGGACTTATTGAATGAGGGGATTTGCAAATTCAGGTTTTATTTTAGGAAAGTGTTGATCTGAAATCAATCAAATTATGTGTGGATCCACTGATCCTCCATTTTGAGAGAAATTCATACACTTCGTTGGTTTCCTAACTAGTAATGGGTCAATTGGCCAGTGGTAATTGATTGATTGAAAAAGATTATTGATCTGTAATTACTCTATTTGGTGTATGGATACACATTGAATGATCTTAATGCGAACTTCATACTCTGCAGATTTTTCAGATTCCCTATTAAATATTTGGGCCAATTGGTGTTTATTATTGGAAATGGTTTGATTAACTAGAAATTGATAATGGTTTCTTCTCCTGCATTTGTAGATCAGCCACTCCGAGAAAAGAGGAAAGGCAGTTTTACAGATTGACCTGGTTTTTGCAACATAATATCTTTACTTTGGATCTCATATCGACGCCACTGAAGAGAACAGGAGGCAGTTTGAACAAGATGGCCCAGGGTTTTGCAACCTAATATCTTACAGTTGGCTCTCATATCGTACCTCCACTGAAGGAGAACAGGAAGGCAGTTTTACAAGATGCCCATGTTTTGCAACATAATATCTTACAGTTGGATCTCATATCGACCGCCACTGAAGAGAACCGGAAGGCAGTTTTACAAGATGCCCAGTGTTTTGCAAAATAATCTCTTCAGTTGGATCTCATATCGCCGCCACCTGACTCGAACAGGAAGGCAGTTTTACAATATTGCCCGTGTTTTGCAACATATATCTACTTTGGATCTCTATCGACCGCCACTGAAGAGAACGGAAGGGCAGTTTTACAAGATGCCCAGTGTTTTATGTGCCACATAATATCTTCCAGTTGGATCTCATACATATCGACCCGCCAGTGAAGAGAAGGAAGGCAGTTTTACAACAAGATGCCCAGTGTTTTGCCAACATAATATCTTACAGTTGGATCTCATATCGACGCCAGTGCAGAGAACAGGAAGGCAATTTTTCACAAGATGCCCAGTGTTTTGCAAAATAATCTTCAGTTTGGCTCCTCATATCGGAACGCCACTGAAGAGAACAGAAGGCAGTTTTACAAGATGCCCAGTGTTTTGCAACCATTATCTTTTCAGTTGGATCTCAATATCGACCCGCCAGTGAAGAGAACAGGAAGGCAGATTTACAAGATGCCCAGTGTTTTGCAACATAGTATCTTACAGTTGTCTCCTCTCGCTGGCCCGTGAAGAGAACAGAAGGCAGTTTTCACAGATTCCCGTGTTTTGCACATAATATCATAAGTGGATCTCATTCGTACCGCCACTGAGAGAACAGGAAGGCAGTTTTACAAGCTGCCCAGTGTTTTGCAACATAATTATCTTAACCGTTGGATCTCATATCGACCGCCAATAGAGCACAGGAAAGCAGTTTTTTCAATATGCCCAGTGTTTTGCAACATAATATCTTACAGTTGGATCTCATGTTCGACGCCAGTGAGAGACGGAAGGCAGTTTTACAAGATGCCCAGGGTTTTGCAACATAATAAATAAATGCTCCAAAAGAAGTATTTCGTACGAGCAGCAGCTCATTAATTCCTTTCTTTGGAACTTTTCAAAGTTAACTAGGCGCTATTGCCGCATGCGCAGTCTAGTATTTAGAAAACGTCTCACTAGTCTTCAAACTAGTAAACATCTTTGAATTACCTTACCCAAGACCTGGTAATAACCCATGGGACAGCTCCCATCCAGTTTTTGAGATTAGCTCAAGCAGGTTTCCTATGAATCAGGTGATTATATAGGGGAAATTGTACCATCACAAAGACCAATTCCCTGACCACTAATCAAAGTCTGTTTCCCTTAGGGATCTGTTTCAGATAGCTGACATAGTGTATTTGGAAGGGTCTTGAAGTAATGTTTTTCCATACTGTCAAGCAATGTGTTTAACCGGGAAGGCTTTCGAGAGGTGAGTTTGGGAGCAAAACCTATGCCAAGCAACTCATCCTTCATTGTCTCTCTTGTGACAATAGGTTAACATAAGTTTCATACCCCTTTGTTTCTTTATTCAGATGACTTATGATGAATCGTCTTCATCCAACCTCCATCAGGGGCACATCTTATACACTTTATATTTGTGATCACTTATGACAGATAAACTGGTCTATGATATTGAAGTGCTACAACACAAAAGTTCATCATGTTTATAGTCCAATTTTTTTGATGAATAGTGATTCTTTGATTGATTCGCTTAAGGTTTCGTCATACCAAATGACTAACTGGAAGATTGTGATTATATTGGGGACATTGTATACCGTCCACAGGGCACTGTTAGCTATGTGGATTTTGGTTTCCAGGATATTTGCAGCTGCCTTAATAAATCCCTGAACAATGTACCTAATCAAGTTACTTTCAGCCTGTTCGTCTAGGGATCTTTTTTAAGATAGCTGAGATTGTGGCTTTGGCGAGATTTGTAGAAGTATATGTTTTACCAGCTGTCACCAGATACATTAACGGATGGCTGCTGGCTGGTTGATTTGAAAGGTAGATTTACTCATAAAAATCAACACTTATAACTATCAATAAAACGGCATATTTAGTTTATCAAATTCGTAAATAGTAAAAAATTAAAATTGATCACATGCTTCATAGATTGATCACATGCTTCTCGATTAACTCACGTGGGTAATGCTGGACAAGGTTACAAATGGCTCAGAGTTTCTGCACATGATCTTCCAATTTGAATCTCTGACCTAAAACATCAAGGAGAATTCAGCTGATGGCAACTGTTTCTTTCATGCTGTGTTTGATCAGTATTGCCTCCTGATTCTATCACCAGTGACAAGCTAACAGGGAACACAAATGCGAAATCCAACAATTCTGTGATAGGCAACTTTCCCAGTCATATTATTGGACAGACAAGAGAGAAATCGGACCTTATGAAAGTTTAGGGAGAATTCAGCGGATGGCAACTGTTCTTTTGAAAATTAAGACGACACAAATGTTTCTTCATGCTGGTTGTATCTGCCGGTATTTTATCTTGTTCTACAATCAGATTTTGAAGCCATGTTTTTTTTTAAAAATGTGAAAATTCAGGAATAAGGATTTGTGGGTTTACAAGAAGAGTATTCAGCTCGCTGGTAACTTTTTTTCACCACAGTGTTGATCAGTATTCTCTTAAGGACCCTCACCGCTTTTTAAAGACTGGTTTAAACTTGTGTCATCCCCTGGCAAGATGGTATTTTGGAACATGATTTCAGCTACTTGACCTTGGTCCGTGTCCTTTGACATCATCCACACATGAAGGACCCTAGTGAGACGTAAAAACTAAAAAACCTCACCAAACTGTCATAACACACGCCCACATACATACGGACATGCTTTTATCAAAAATTCCCCCCCTCTGCTTTTCAAGCCAGGGGGATCAAAGTGTCTTTTTCAGCCAGGGGGATAAAAGTGCATTCTTTGCTACTTATACATCACTCCCTATTATAACCAATGTTAAATGATTGTAGTGACAGAAGAGCCTACTATACAATTGTGCCGTATGGCGATACAATGGCCAACTGAAAACTACTTTACACCCATGCAATTGGTATTATATAGGGCCACCCCAAGGTTTGTGTAGAAGATATGGATCTATATTGGGGTCTCTCCAGCAAGTGCATTGCATTGTACAAACAAGAGAATCACACATTCTTTACAGGGCAGATTTCCCCTTCAGATTATGGGACAGACTATAAGTTAGGGAGAATTCATGGCTGATGCAACTGTTTGCTTTCATTCTAAAAGTGTTTGATCATTATTGCCTCCTGATTCTATCACCAGTGACAAGCTAATGGGGAATGCCTAAAGAGAGAATCGCACATTCCTTTTGGAGCAGATTTCCAGTCAGATTATTGGACAGACCTTATGAAAGTTCAAGGAGAATTCAGCTGAAAACCCGGGCCCCCCCCCCCCAACTGTTTTCCTCATGCAGTGTCTGATAATATCTCTTGGTTTAACATACCAATATGTGAAACCAATCTATTATAATTCCATGGGGAGGATTCAGGAATTGGACATGTTTTTTCCTGCTGTGTCTGATAAGTATTCTCTACAGTTCTACAACCAATAAACTTGAAGGAATCCTAGAAAATTGGCAGTATTCCATGGGGAGAATTTGGCTGATGGCAATTGTTTCTTCCATGCAGTGCCTGATCATTAATCTCTTTTGGTTTCTACAACCAGTACTTGAGGAATATTTGAAACTGAAGCATTAAAGATTGGCATTACATTGATAAATTTAGCAGATGCAACTGTTTCTTTCTTTCATGCCGTGTCTGATCAGTATTTTCTACTGGTTCTACAACCAGTTTTGAAAGACTTTTAGAAAACCGAAGTATTAAGGATTAGTGGAAAAATTCAGCAGATGGCAACTGTTTCTTTCATGCTGTGTTTTAACAGCATTTTCTCTGTTCTACAACCAGTTTTTGAAGGACTCTTAGAAAACCGAAGTACGGTATTAAGGATAATTGGGAAATTCAGCAGATGGCACTGTTTCTTTCATGCTGTGTCTGATAAGTATTCTCTCTAGTTCTACAACCAATACTTGAAGGAATCCTAGAAAATTGGCAGTATTCCATGGGGAGAATTTGGCCGATGGCAATTGTTTCTTCCAAGCAGTGTCTGATCAAAGTAATCTCTTGAGGTTCTACAAACAATCTTGTGCTAAGCTTTAAGGATCGAGTGGTACAAGGAGAGTTTTAAAGCCATCGATGAGGAATATACTGGTTGTTGTTTTTAGAGGCGTGCAAGATTTACGCTTAAATCAGCATGAGGTGGGCATTTCTTCGGTCGTGAAACAGATGTGGGAGATTTTGACTTACCGGTCCGGGAAGCAGATTTTGCGGCGTCAAACAAGTATTTTCAGGCTGTGAACCGTGCCAAAGGAAAAGTGGAATTGTTGAGCAGGCGGTTTGAAAATCTTATCTTATAGAAGAAAAGCGATCTATAATTTGTAAGGGATTGGTGATAGTTTATATAAGTTGGTGTAGGTGAGCGAATTTTGCATTTACACTCTAACACTTTTATCGAGAACATGGCTAACGTAAACGATAACAGTGAATCAAAGGTTTTGCCATTTTCACCGGTGTTTACCATGAGTGTTACCGGTCGTAAAGATGGAGGAAATAAAGAAACTTTCAGTATGAAATCTTTGCAGCAGATTCGTAGTCGAAAACGTAAGCCGATGAAAGGTGGAATGAGACCCAAAGGTTACGATGAATACAAGTGGACCCCATACCCCACAGATAGAGAGTTAAGCAGGCATGTGATTGAGGGAGATCGACATATAGTTCTACAGACATTTTGCGGTAGACCCTACATCAATATCAGAGAATACTGGCAAAAAGACAAGGCTGGGCCTATGCTTCCTGGCCAGAAGGGGATCAATCTAACTTGGCAGCAGTTCCCGAGGCTGAAAAAGTGCATACTGTTGCATTCCCGTACTGGGATTACAATACACAAAACACATGTTCAGAGAGAGAGATGAGACATCAAGTTAGGTGTGATCAACTTAGGTTTTATTTCAAAGACTGACCCTTGCTGCAATATGCTTGGGCCCGCCCTAAGTATTTGAAAATTTCTTGTTACTCCAATACATTTTTTTGGCCCTACCATGCCACCAACAAGAATTTCAGCGAGACAGGTACGCCCACGATTGGGTATGCTAACCCCACTTCCCCCCGCAACTGTCCACAGTTTCGCCTACACCAACACCTGCCAACCTAAAACCGCTACCTGCAGCAGTGAACACTACCACACAGAAACTCTCTCATCACCAAAACGACGTCGGTTTGGAAATGCATCACCTCGGTCATCGTCACTGGAAGTTCAAGTGTCAAATGCTACCACAGTGACTGAACAGAATATACATATCGCCAAGGCATTAGACACTGCCATGGATAGATTGGATGAGGTGGAGTACAAATTGCAGTATAAAATTACTCAAGTGTGCCAAGCGCAGTCGGAGGACTTACTTCGCAAAACAGCATCTATGTTGACAGAGGAATCCTTGTCTATCCGTACATACACACGGAATCTTGTTTCTACCCTGTAAGATAACATCTTGAAGAAATTAATTCTACATGAGAGGAACTTTATGGACACTAAAACAGATGTTCAGAGAGAGAGAGAGATGAGACATCAAGTTAGGTGTGATCAACTTAGGTTTTATTTCAAAGACTGACCCTTGCTGCAATATGCTTGGGCCCGCCCTAAGTATTTGAAAATTTCTTGTTACTCCAATACATTTTTTTGGCCCTACCATGCCACCAACAAGAATTTCAGCGAGACAGGTACGCCCACGATTGGGTATGCTAACCCCACTTCCCCCCGCAACTGTCACAGTTTGGCCTACACCAACACCTGCCAACCTAAAACCGCTACCTGCAGCAGTGAACACTACCACACAGAAACTCTCTCATCACCAAAACGACGTCGGTTTGGAAATGCATCACCTCGGTCATCGTCACTGGAAGTTCAAGTGTCAAATGCTACCACAGTGACTGAACAGAATATACATATCGCCATCTTAGACCTGCCCTGGATCGTTGGATGAGGTGGAAGATACAAATTGCAGTATAAAATTACTCAAGTGTGCCAAGCGCAGTCGGAGGACTTACTTCGCAAAACAGCATCTATGTTGACAGAGGAATCCTTGTCTATCCGTACATACACACGGAATCTTGTTTCTACCCTGTAAGATAACATCTTGAAGAAATTAATTCTACATGAGAGGAACTTTATGGACACTAAAACAGAACTGTCAGAAAAACAGAACTTTCAGTTACTAAGTGTTTTGGTATGAGGTGATATGCATTCAAGATATATTGCTTAAATTTCTGCTACATCGTGTTTTCACTTTGATTTTGGCCCTTTTCAAGTTTTAGTTTGATTCCATGCATGTACTCAACCAACTTAAATCAGCATACAGAAAAACCAATCTACTGAAATTTTGTTTGTTTGAATTTTCTTTTGCTTTGAATGGTTGAGTTAGTACACTATTGATAGGAGAAGCAATTCATGGACTTGTTTTTATTTATTTTGGTATTTATTCTAGAGGTGAAATTGCCTTCATGCCTTTCTATGATTAGAATCCAAACCTTAAAACAACAAAACAAAAAAATCTTTGGTTTTCCCAAAACCCAATATTTAATGAGTTGCTGGATTTATGCTGGAGTCTTTATTTTGCTACTTAAGATTTTTTTATTATGCTTACACTTGCTTTACTTATTCACAAAGGGACATTCACTGTATTTTGTATTGTGGATTGCTGTAGTGCTAGGACCAGAATAAGATAGTCCCTAAGACTCAAAACTTTTGGCATTGAAATGATAGAGTGCAAGAATAAACTGATTGGTAAATCAGGAATGTAAACAAACTGTTTATCTCACAATGTCAGCAGCTTAACAAGATGGCATAATTATATCCATAAAACAAGAAATTGACCAAGCTAATTGCTTTTTATTGCTTTTTGAGTGCTGTACTGGCAAATTGAGGTGGTCCCTTCATCTTGCTTTGCATATAGACAGCAGATACATACATGTGTAAAACCATGGAGTTATGGTAAAACAAACTGAAAAACTGTTTAATGTTTGTCTCATGACATAAGAATATTCTTCAACAAGAACACACATGTCCCTTATACGTGTTACATTGTAAGAAACAAAGTACGTCAGATCTCGGGAAGATTGGAAATTTATTTTCCCAAGGTGCAAAAAAACTCGGAGACAAAGTTATTTGATCAGTTATCAGTTGAGACGTACACGCCCTATTCAGACAGACAGACTGGTATAATGTACAAGCTGGTGTTATTTTTGTTATTTTTTTCTTCTCTTATTATATTAAACCAAGAGAGATTGGTCAAAGCGCTGTATTGGACGACGTGTACGAGAACTTGTGCGAGGTTTGGGTTTGTCCTGCTTTCGTTGTGCTGCCAAAATATGGGAATGTTCGACTTGAGTGGTCTTTTGGGAAGTATGTTTGGGCTGCTCACTTACTTGAATTGCCATGTTTTTGACAGTGGTTGGTGGGGTTTGGCGATCAGTTGAATTTCCCAAACATGTTTGGTGCCGAAGTTTTTGTTGCAATTTGACATCCAACTTGGAACATCTTCACTGATATAAGGTTTCAAGCGATCATGGTGTAAGATTTTAGATTTTCCTTTTTGATTGACACGGATATCAAATATCAGATCACTCAATTTGTGGATAACAATCCCCGGGCCTTGCCATTTTATCTGCAGTTTTGGTGAAAGTCCACAAGACTGGATAAAGAACGGTACGCGGCCAAAATATGGGAATGTTCGACTTGAGTGGTCTTGTTGGGAAGTATGTTTGGGCTGCTCACTTACTTGAATTGCCATGTTTTTGACAGTGGTTGGTGGGGTTTGGCGATCAGTTGATTTCCCAAACATGTTTGGTGCCGAAGTTTTTGTTGCAATTTGACATCCAACTTGGAACATCTTCACTGATATAAGGTTTCAAGCGATCATGGTGTAAGATTTTAGATTTTCCTTTTTGATTGACACGGATATCAAATATCAGATCACTCAATTTGTGGATAACAATCCCCGGGCCTTGCCATTTTATCTGCAGTTTTGGTGAAAGTCCACAAGACTGGATAAAGAACGGTACGCGGCAAAAAGACATTTTGTCGGACGTTTGTGAGCGTGTACTGCAGTGAGTCCAGACACCATAGTTCCTCACGATGCAGTCTCCAGATAGGGATCCAGAAGTGCAGTGTGTTGAAGAAACAACAAACTTCCCCTGTTTGGAGTTTTCCACTTGGAAGATACCGCCCCCTTGGAAGATACCTCCCCCTTGGAAGATGCCGCCCCCTTGGAAGATGCCGCCCCCTTGGAAGATGGGGAACTTTCTACGCTTGGACTTAACCCTTTGGGCGATATTTACGATATTTGTGGAATGATATTTTGAATTTTGAAGATTCAAATAATGTATGGGAAGAGGTTTTCGGCATAAAAGACGGCACGAAACATTTCTGGTAATTTTCCCTATAAATATCGTACAATAAAATGTACAATATTTCCTGTTTGATTTGTTTTGAAACTAGGCTTAGAAAACAGTTATGTATATAAACAATTGCACCCTAAGAAAGTATAGAACTCTATAATAATTATGTAAAGATAGCAATCTAAATTAAGTTACATTTTTACATAATTATCATGGAGATCTATTTAGTCAGCATTATCTCTTGGTTCTATAACCAGTACTTGAAGGAATATTTGAAAACTGCAGTATTAAGGTTTGGCAGTACATGGAGAGAATTCAGCAAATGGCAACTGTTTCTTTCAAGCTGTGTCTGAACAGTATTTTCTTCTGGTTCTACAACCAGTACTTATTCACTCTTAGAAAACCAAAGTTTTAAGGATTATGGTGAGAATTCAGATGATAGCAACTGTTCCTTTCAGTTCTCTCGAGTGCTTGTATAGGCAACATATCCAGGACCCAGACGTTTTATGTAAAGTGGCTTTCTTTGCTACTTATACATTACTCCCTACAACAACCTCCTGTTAAATGTTTGCAGCAAGAAGATCTTAAACTTATGCATTGGCGCCTTAGGTGATACAATGGAAACTGAAAACTGTACACCCATGCAATTGGTATGATTGGCATGTTATAGGCACAAGGTTTTTGTAGAAATATAATGGATCGACAATGTCCCTCTACAGGCAATGACAATTGCATATGTAACAAACCAGAGAATCGCATTCTGTTATAGGCAGATTTCCCAGTCAGATTATTGGACAGACCTTATGAAAATTCAGGGAGAATTCAGCTGATGGCAACTGTTTCTTTCAAGCTGTGTCTGAACAGTATTTTCTCCTCATTCTACCATCCAGTGAAACAAGCTACGGGGAATACAAACAAGAATCACACATTCTGTTATAGGCAGATTTCCCAGTCAGATTATTGGACAGATCTCAGGGAGAATTCAGCTGATGGCAACTGTTTCTTTCATGCTGTGTTTGATCATGATCATGCTTTGAGGTGTCCGATACGCGATAAATATGATCCTACGCCTGATAATGATAAAAATTGGATGATTTGCGCCCAAATAATTTATTGGTCTCGCTATGAGTTTTAAAATATTGGGCTCGACTGCGTCTCGCCCAATATTTTGCAACTCATAGCTCGACCAATAAATTTGGGCTGAATCAATCCAATTTTATTACAGTATTGCCTCCCGATTTTATCACCTGCGACAAGCTAACAGGGGATACAAACGAGAGAATCACACATTCTGTTATAGGCAGATTTCCCAGTCAGATTATTGGACAGACCTTATTTAAGTTCAGGGAGAGTTCAGCTGGTGGCAACTGTTTCTTCCATGCTGTGTTTGATCATTATTGCCTCCTGATTCTATCAACAGTACTTTGGAAAATTCAGCTGATGGCAACTGTTTCTTTAATGCTGTATTTGAACATCATCTTCTCTTGTTCTACAATCAGTATTTGAAGGAATGTTTTAAAAATGAAAACTCAGAATTAAGGATTGGTGGGTTTACAAGAAGAGTATTCTTCTTGCTGTGTTTGATCAGTATTGCCTCCTGATTCTATCACTAGCAACAAGCTAACAGGGAATACAAAAGAGAGAATTGCACATCTGTTAGATTCAGATTTCCCAGTCAGATTATTGGACAGACCTTATGAAAGTTTAGGGAGAATTCAGCTGATGGCAACTGTTCTTTTGAAAATTAAGCCAACGACAACTGTTTCTATCATGCTGTATCTGCTCGGTATTTTATCTTGTTCTATAATCAGTATTTGAAGGAATGTTTTAAAAATGAAAATTCAGAATTAAGGATTTGTGGGTTTACAAGAAGAGTATTCAGCTTATGGTAACTGTTTCTTTCACACAGTGTCTGATCAGTATTCTCTTCAGGACCCTCACAGCTTATTTAAAAATACTGTATGTAAACTTGTGTCATTCCCCTGGCAAGATGGTAGTTTGGAACAGGATTTCAGATGACCTTTGACCTTGGTCCGTGTCCTTTGACATCATCCACACATGAAGGAACCCCTATTGAGACGTGAAAAAACTAAAACCTAACCAAACTGTCAGAACACACGCCCACATACATACGGACATGCGTGTTATCACAAAATCCCCCTCTGCTTTTCAAGCCAGGGGGATAAAAAGTGCATTCTTTGCTACTTACACATCACTCCCTATGACAACCTAATGTTAAATGAGTATGGTGACAGAAGCCTACTTTTACAATTGTGCCTTTGGCGATACAATGGCAACTAAAAACTGTACACCCATGCAATTGGCATGTTATAGGACAACCCCAAGGTTTTGTAGAAGATATGAATCTATTGTATCTACAGCAATGCAATTGCATTGTACAAACAAGAGAATCACACATTCTGTTATAGGCAAATTTCCCAGTCAGATTATTGGACAGACTTTATGAAAGTTAAGGGAGAATTCAGCTGATGGCAACTGTTTCTTTCATGCGGTGTTTAATCAGTATTGCCTCCTGATTCCATCACCAGCGACAAGCTAATGGGGAATACTAACGAGAGAATCGCACATTCTGTTGGAGGCAGATTTCCCAGTCAGATTATTGGACAGACTTTATGAAAGTTCAGGGAGAATTCAGCTGATGGCAACTGTTTCTTTCATGCGGTGTTTGATCAGTATTGCCTCCTGATTCCATCACCAGCGACAAGCTAATGGGGAATACTAACGAGAGAATCACATTCTATTAGAGACAAATTTCCCAGTCAGATTATTGGACAGACCTTATGAAAGTTCAGGGAGAATTCAGCTGATGGCAACTGTTTCTTTCATGCGGTGTTTGATCAGTATTTTCTCTTGTTCTACAATCAGTTTTTGAAGGTCTCTTAGACAACGAAAATATTAAGGATTAATGGGAAAATTCAGCAGATGGCAACTGTTTCTTTCATGCCGTGTCTGAACAGTATTTTCTTCTGGTTCTACAACCAGTACTTAAAGGAACCTTAGAAAACTGCAGAATTAAGGATTGTGGGGATAATTCAGCTATGACGGCAACTGCTCCTTCCATGCTAATTCTGAACGTATTTTTCTACTGGTTCTGCAACCAGTACTTGAAGGAACCTTAAAAAATTGCAGTATTAAGGATTGCGGGGAAAATTCAGCTGACGGCAACTGCTTCTTCCATGCTATGTCTGATCAGTATTTTCTACTAATTCGATACAATGGCAACTGAAAACTGCATACTCGCACAATTGACATGTTATAGGGCAACTCAAGGTTTGAAAAAGATATAAGAATCTACAAAGACGATTGATTGTACAAGCAATCAAGTGTTTTAGGCAAATTTTCCAGATTATTGGACAGACCTTATGAAAGTTCAGGGAGAATTCAGCTGATGGCAACTGTTTCTTTCATGCTGTGTTCAGTATTGCCTCCTGATTTGAGAGGAAAAACGTGTGTTGGGAACAATGATTTCCACATGGAAACCTTTCGCACTGCTTCCCAAAGTTATCAATTTTCGGGACAAACAAAAGAAAAATCCCAACTGCCATTATTGTGCCTATTCGAGAAATCAAACCATCGACGCACAGTTCATCTTCAACTTCTAACCTAAGTGTCGAGAGACATTTCACGGATGCATTTTGACCTACGGATGGTAGAATTGCGACTTATAGGTTTTTAGTAATGCCAATTTTACGACTTCTTATTGGCCGGAGGTTTTTGAGAGGGAAAAATGAATCGTATATAAGCTAGAGGATAATAGGTACTTGTACCATATTCGACAATCAATCAATCAAATAGGACTCTCCATTTCTCTAAGCAACAATTATATAACCTCTTAAAAATGAGTAAGGCTGTCAAAAGACGCTTATTCACTGAAGACGATGACGATATGCAGCCGCAGCGAAAGAAAATTAAACTTCTCGACGGTAGCGATGCAGAAAGTGTTTTCATAGCGCTTCTGCTAGGAATGATTTCAAAACTCCTTCCTGCAGCAATGGAAGCATCATGCTATGGGTGCAGAGAAAACAAGGCAAGTATGTACTTAATGCTAAATATTTTTTCCAATATTCATTCGTATTTTACTCTTTTTGGCAATTTTTAAAAATAAGTTTTTAAGATTACCACATTTTCAGCGCGAGATATATTACGATAATATAAACGTATAACGACGTAGTACAGCTAAGAGACATGCCGATATCTATCTACACTAGTTAAACTCACATTAGCGTGCGTGTGTGTTTTTATTTCTTTCGTACTTATTGTATTTTTTATTTTACAGAAAAACTATGGTGTCTGCAAGGCTGAATTCCCCCTACGTGGATGTTGGGAGCTAATTCACAGGAAGATAAATGCTGGGAAGAAGATTTTACATACCGAATGGTCCGCTAAAATAACCCCGATTTTGTCCAAATTAAACTCGACCCTGTTTTTGATGTATTTAAATGAATATACAGAAAGCTCCGTGGACAAAATTCTCTATCTTCAGAAAAAATATGACCCATTAAACATCGAACTTAATAAACTGGACCTTGCTTATGATTCACCTCCTGATTCACCCCCGAATTCACCAATATCTGCATACAGCCCCCACTCACCCCCAGGACGTCCACCATTACCAACACCACCACCTTCGCCTCCACCCCCAATGCCAGAGCCGATGGAAGTGATCGACCTATGTAGTAGTCCGCCAAAGACCCGTTTTCACACCACCGAAATATGCCCCCATTGTGGAAGATATTTCCCCCCAATCGACACTCCAGACACTATAGTTCCTCACGATGCAGTCTCCAGGTAGGGATCCAGAAGTGCAGTGTGTTGAAGAAAACAAGAAACTTCCCCTGTTTGGAGTTTTCCCTTTGGAAGATACCGTCCCCTTGGAAGATGCCAAACTTTCTACACCCCCTTGGAAGATGCCGAACTTTCTACACTTGGACTTAACCCTTTGGACGATATTTACGAACCTTCTGATTTATGGAATGATATTTTGAATTTTGAAGATTCCAATAATGTGTGGGAAGAGGTTTTTAGGATAAAAGATGGCACGGAACATTTATGGTAATTTTCCCTATAAATATCGTACAATAAAAAATGTACAATATTTTTTGATTTGTTTTGAAACTAGGTGTAGAAAACAGTTATGTATATAAACAATTACACCCTATGAAAGTGTAGAACTCTATAATAATTATGTAAAGATTGCGATCTAAATTAAGTTAAATTTTTACATAATTATCACAGAGATCTATTTTTTGATAATTTGTTATGTAATAACGTGCGTGTCAATTTAAGTTTGATAAAAAAGATTCACCCCTGTTTTGAGAAATATAATAACTGTTTCTTGTGGCTAATGTTTTGAAAAGAAGCATTCCTGCATATTTACTCAAAGACATGGAGGGTCAACCCATTCAAGGAGCATTTTACGAGTCAGAGTTGATCAAAATCCCCAAAGACAATGACACACTCTACAAAATCTACAAGAGTCAAGAAAAGAAAACAAGACGGTGTTACCCAATACTATGTTTCATGGGTTAGCTTTCCCTCCTCTCAAAACTCGTGGGTGACCAATTTGCAGCGAGTGTAAGAAAGTATAAAACATTAAGATTGAAACACCGCTGTGTCATAATCCCGCAAAAGCATCATGGCATCGCGTCAGCAATTGAAGCAACCTTCTCAATGGCTGATATGCTATCTGACTCTAATGGGTGCTGAAAACATCGAGATCTGCGTCCTACAGAGGTGAATAGAAGTGAGCACAGAGTTCAGAGAACTATCGATGCAGTGAACAGCTTCATGAACCCATTCGACGTTCCAGACAGAGAGAGGTTGTACTGCCTGGAGCAGCTGCATCACCTGAAATCACAAATGATGTCATGAGAGCAGATCATGCCGGCATTGAGGCTAAGGAAGTGTTCATTCGTGAGCGATTGGAGAAAGGCGATAATTCTTTGAGCCAGTGAAGAAGATGAAATTGAAGTCGTTAGGCAACACACGCAAGTCAGTGAAAGTAACAACTAGTCAAAAGAAAATAGTTGAGTATAAGCAACAAGGGAGCATGGCCCTGCAGCTGCTTGTGAAAGCCCAGGAAGGCAAGCTAATTGGACTAAATGAACTCATAAAATACTCTATGACACCTGTGCCATACAGCCTTGGCACAGCGGATGGTTATTTGACAGTTACTTCAAAGGCCAAAGGCTCCATCACATCACAAAGGAAGTATCTGATGCTAGAGTTCCACCTCAGGATAACCCTTGTAATTGTGGATGGCAATGCCATGTTCTACAGCATGCGTGAACTACCAACTTTAAGGAGATCGCTTACAAGGTCTTTGATATCATGCCAAAGGCGTCGGATCTAGTATTCAGCACAGACATGTACAAGCCAGACTCCATTAAAGCGTTGGAGCGCCAGAGACGAGGATGTAGTGACAAGCTTATCATCAGAGTAGAGATGACTAAAAGACCACTGAATGGGAAATCCGCCTCAACAATGACAAGAACAAGCAGTCAACTCATACACTTAATCATGAATGTCTGGAGCACATAATTTTTTCCACAAGATTGGAAACAAGGAAAGTAGTCGCGATAGCAGAAGGTCATGCATTCCTATTGGAAACGCATGATGGTTGCACTACTAAGAAGACGGAGCTTCCGGCATTGTTCTTTACTCAGGAGGAAACTGACACAAGAGTCATTCTGTATCATCAATATGCCCAAGACCAGGGGTATGAGTATGCAAGAGTTCGCACTCCAGACAGTGACATATTTTTCATAATTCTCCACTTTGCTTCTAGATTCACCATCACTATTCTGTACGACACTGGGACTGGCAACAACAAGTGACTCATCAATGTAACTGAACTGGTAGATGGCTTACTATTGTTGTGTCAAAAAATAAATGTACAATATAGGTATTAAGGATTATTGAAAACAAATTCAGCCGATGGCAACTGTTTCTTTCAAGCTGTGTCTGAACAGTATTTTCTTCTGGTTCTACAACCAGTACTTTATTCACTCTTAGAAAACCAAAGTTATAATGATTATGGTGAGAATTCAAAATGGCAACTGTTCCTTTCAGTTCTTTCTAGTGCTTGGTATAGGCAACATATCCAGGACACAGTTTATTTAAAAAGTGTATTCTATGCTACTTATACATCACTCCTACGACGAACCTCATGTTAAATGAGTGCGGCAACAGAGGAGCCTACTTAATGTCATTGTGCTTTGTCGATACAATGTCCAACTGAAACGTACACCCAGCAATTGGCATGTTATAGGACAACATAAGGTTTGTAGAAGATATATGTCTCTACATCAATGACAAAATTTACTTGTACAAACAAGAGAATCAATTTCGTTGATGAGGCAAATTTTCCCAGTCAGATTATTGGACAGACCTTCTGAAAGTTCAGGGAGAATTCAGCCGATGGCAACTGTTTTTTCATGCTGTGTTCTATCGGTATTGCCTCCTGATTCTATCACCAGTGCAAGCTAACAGGGAATACTAACGAGAGAAATCACACTGTTAGAGGCAAATTTTCCCCGTCAGCTTAATTGGAACAAACCTTATGAAAAGTTCATGGAAGAATCAGCTTGATGATGCAACTGTAATTTTCTTTCATGCCGTGTCAGATACGTATTTTCTCTTGTTCTACAACCAGGTTTTGAAGGACTCTTAGAAAACACATATTAAGATTATTGGGAAAACCAAGCCGTGGCAAAACTGGTCTTCTTTCACGCGTGTTTAAACAGTATTTTCTTCTAGTTCTACCAGTACTTGAAGGAACCTTAGGAAAACTGCAGTATTTACGGATTGCGGGGAAATTCGCCGACGGCAACTGCTCCTTCCATGCTATGTCTGAGCATTATTTTCTACTAATCGATACAATGGTAACTGAGAACTGCATACCCGCACAATTGACATGTTATTGGGCACTCAAGGTTTTGAAAAAGATATATGAATCTATATACAATGACAATTTCTTGTACCTATCAGAGAATCGCATTTTCCCATTATTGGACATACCTTATGAAGTTCAGGAGATTCAAGCTGCTGCAACTGTTTCTTTCATGCTGTTTTTGATCAGGATTTTCTCTGTTCTACAACCAGTTTTTGAAGGGCTCTTAGAAAACCAAAGTACTAAGGACTATTGAGAAAATTCAGCAGGTTGCAATTTTTCTTTCATGCTGTGTTCAGAATTGCCTCCTGATTCTATCCGCCAGCAACAAACTACTTGGAATCTAAAGAGAGAATCACACATTGTGTTATAGCAGGTGTTTCCATTCAGATAGCACAGACCTTATGGAAGTTCAGGGAGAATTCAGCTGATGGCAACTGTTTCTTTCATGTCTGTGTCTGATAAGTATTTTCTCTTGTTCTACAATCAGTTTTAGAAGGACTCTAGACAACCAAGTATTAAGGATTAAGATTAATGGGAAAATTCAGCAGATTGCAAATTCTTCTTTCATGCTGTGTCTGAACAGTATTTTCTCATCGTTCTACACAGTACTTGAAGGAACCTTAGAAAACCGCAGTATATGACTTCAACGCTCCTTCCATGCTGTGTCTGAACAGTAATTTTCTTCTGTTCTACAACCAGTACTTGATTGACTCTTAGAAAAACTACAGTATTAAGGATTATGGAAAAATTCAGCCGATGGCAACTGCTTCTTTACAAAATGCTGTTCTGTTCAGTATTCCTCCTTGTTCTACAACTATACATGAAGAAATCCGTAAACTGCATAAGGATTGGTATTACATGGGGGACCTTCACAGATGGCACTGTTTCTTTCAAGCTGTGTCTGAACAGGATTTTCTACTGGTTCTACACCAGTACTTCATTGACTCTTAGAACCACAGTATAAGGATTATTGGGAAAATTCAGCAGATGGCAACTGTTTCTTTCATGCTGTGTCTTTCAGTATCTCTCTTTGTTCTAAAATATACATGAAAAACCCTGTAACTGCATTAAGGATTGGCATTACATGGAGAGAATTCAGCAATGGCAACCACTTCTTTCATGCTATGTCTGATCAGCACTATCACCTGCGTAAATGATTTTATGTATTGTCAATTGACATTTATGCTCCTTCCATTGGAGGGGTGGAAAAAAAAACACCTGCCTGGTATAGATGATGTACAGGGAGATCTCAATTAATGTAACAGGGGGTAGCAACCACACTCCTTGGGAGAAGTCCTAAAAGAATTGTACATGGCATGAATATCCAGACACCCATTTTGATACCAGTGGACAGCTACGATGTCCTCCAAATTTTCCAATGATATCAAATCAGTATGAAAATTCCCTAGTATTATTTAAGGGTTTTGGCTCCAGGAGCACCCCTCCGCAGTATGCCCTTACTGAGAGTACGAGCCGCATTCTATGGACTTCCATGCACATGGAGGCGCTGATTATCTGCTTTTCATTATTTCATGCTGACTTATGAAGGGAAGTTTGTCGCCAGGCGGTGAATGCAGAGTCTATAGATGGTGGATGACCTTGAAAGAAATGCAAACACATTGCTCATACTCGCCATGTCTACAGAGCTGCTTTCTCAGTCACTCAGGAGGCTTTACACACAATATCCCTGTGCAGGGAAATGGCATGCGTTGAAAGATGGGCTCTATTATCTTGTGCGGATGTGAAAAGGTCCACAGTCCCTTTTTGGCAAGGTCTTTCTGACACCGTGGAAGATCTTTGCTGAGATCAGGAATCGTTGCACACGGTTCAGTTTATCTCTTGTTTATGATGGTAATTGAAGGAATATTAGGAAACTGCAGAATTTAAGAATTGATAGTTCATGTAGGAATTCAACTGATAGTCAAACTGTTTCTTTCATGCCGTATCTGATAAGTATTCTCCTATTAGTTTAATAGCCTAGACTGAATGAATTATTATAATTCCATGGGAGGTTCAGCAGATGGCCTGTTTCTTTCATGCTGTCTGAATAAGGTTGTGACAATTACGTATCCCTGGGTCACTTGTGACCCACCACCCTGAATGTTTTTTTTTCAGCAGAACTTGTACTGATAACTGCATAATTTCGCAGTTTATTCCGTAAAGTCTGGTGAATTCATCGGAATCACCAGGGTCCAGGGTCGCTAATTGTCACAACCCGTCTCATAAGTATTCTCCTCTTGGTTCAATAACAAATTATTTCAACAAACATATTATAATTATAATTCAACCTCTCCTTTGGGAGTGAAGTACTAACACACCTAGTACCAGGCAGGAATATCAGACTCTTGATTTTGATACCAATGGAGAGCGAAAAAACGGTCCTCCAATTCTCATTGATATCAAAATGAGTATGAAAATGCCTCGTACATGTATTACATTAGAATGTCAAAATTGATGTGTCTGCAAAACTGAATTTCCATAGACACTTAACACGTAAAGTGCTAAATGACTGAATTCTCGGTCGTAGCTAATGTTGACGTCACTAACATTAATATCTCCCTTGAGGCAATTGGTCACGACCGTGAATAATAACTGTTTATATTAGGTCTTGTCGCCCAATAGGAAGACAATTTTCTCCCGCGCATGTAATTGGTTGTGCATGAATCTTTTTTCCCACAGTCTTTGAAAATGTAAAAAAATGCCAATAAAATATCCTCGTATCCTTGCAAAGTTCCTAAAAATCAATGACAAAGAAGGACTTGCCCTACTAGTCTAGGGAAAATTTGGCAAACAGGGTAATTTCGCTGGCTGCACTAAAACCATAAACCCTTGCGACGAGCATTACTTTGAATCGCCGCCACTACGATATACCGGTAACTACGTTTGTGCGTGTACAAACAACGAAAATGGATCAACTGAATCGCTTGTTTGCAGACGGCGATAGCGAGAGTGAATTTTTGGGCTTTGATGAGGAGGAGATTGGTAATGACAGTGGTTAGCGATGAGCATGATTCCGATGATTTTGGCGATCGCGATGAATATCTGACTGGCCTGTGGACTGCTAGTGCGGTAGGCGAAATTGTTCAGCATGTGCGTGATATACCACAGCATCCAACGGGCGATAGATTGCAGCCAACGAAGCAATACGCAAGGCCTCCTATGGAATCCAAATATCTTTGCATATACAAGCCCCTTAAGAGTGTGAAACAGCCAATCCAAACAAATTCCAATCATCCAAACTTTAGAATGAAGCATTTCAATTTCATAAAAAGGCATGCTAACATTTTATTACAAACAGTCATTAAAAGGCATCGTACTCGGATGTGCAGTTGCATATTGGATAATTAAACACCTTTAAATATAAAATAAATATAGAAATTTCGTAAATGAGTTTTAGCGTATGGTTCAAAAGTTGTAGTGTTTTTTTGTTTATGGTTATATGTTCAATAAAGTCCAGGGTGTTTACACATCCGGAAAGAAATATTAAAAAGACGTTGTCCACGGTGTTTGCTGTTGGTATATTTTTTATCGAGCGTGGGAGGTAAACGTTTTTGAGACGATTTAAAGGGAGGAGAGGGACAGAGAGAGATAGAGAGAAATCCGGATCATCTTACCTTGAAGTTATCGGTCGTAAACAGTTTAACTTTCTTCTTAAACCCGTGCTTTCAGCGATGACAAAATAAAGATCCAAAAGCGACAGAAACATATATTCCTCGGGAAATCCAGGGTGGGAGTTATTTCAAAATTATATTCCAAAGCGGCAGAAAATAGTTCATCCATGCAGGTTGATATATTCCTTATTAAATCCGTTTGGTTCACGATCCAAAGTGGTAGATTTGGTTTGGTCGTTATTCCTTAGTAAATCCTACGTTATAAGAGTCGTGCTTTAAAAATATCTCCACGATACGGTAGGTAGCGTGTATTCCATATTACGATTCCATTCGTGGGTAGTTTCCGACAACGAAAATAAACGCGTTATGTTGCAAAACCTCGGTCTCCATTAGAAAAAAATAAATGTACGACCATATGATTCCATATAGAACTTCTCTCAAACTGTGTCGCGTGTCAGAGTGGACTAAAAAAAAAATAACGCTTTGTAAGTGACCAGCTGCATGCAGAAAGCGGAGCTCTAAAATTAACAATGGGTGTCCTATAGTTTTTTCCGGTCGAATAGTCTTATCTTAATTGGGGAGGTGTTTTCATTCGTATATAGTTTTTTCCGGTCGAATAGTCTTATCTTAATTGGGGAGGTGTTTTCATTCGTATATACTGCCCATCTAATTATCATAAGAAATGATAAAATACAATGATATACATGGTCAGATATTTGTGATACAATATTATAAGTGTTTATTAATGACAAATTTTACGGACTTCTTATTGGCCGGAGGTTTTTGAGAGGGAAAACGAAGCGTATATAAGCTAGAGGATAATAGGTGCTTATACCATATTCGACAATTAGTCAATCAAATTGGACTCGCCATTTCTCTAAGCAGCGATTATATAACATCTTAAAATGAGTAAGGCCGTTAAAAGACGTTTATTTACCGAGGACGATATGGAGCCACAGCGAAAAAGAATTGAACTTCTCGACGGTAGTACTGATGCAGAAAGCGTCTTCATATCGCTTCTGCTAGGGATGATTTTAAAACTACTTCCTGCAGCGATGAAAGCGACATGCTATGGGTGCAAAGAAAATATGGGAAGTCAGGTATGTACTTGATGCTAAATATTTTTCCAATATTCATTTATTCATTCATTCGTGTTTTACTCTTTTTTTTTTTTTGCAATTTAAAAAAAAAATTGTGTGTCTCTGTGTGTGTGCGCACTTATAAAAGATACATTCAGAGTGTATTTTCAAGTATAAAGGAATTATATAGGCCTGCGGCTCAATCCTCTTGGCTAAGAAAAGTGAGAAAATCTAGAAAAAAAATGAAAAAAAAACTCAAAAAATCTTTAAAAGTGTCTTTTTAAGAGAAATATCTCAAAACTTTATAGGTTTGAAATTCTTATTAATATAGAGTTTTGAATAAGTGTATTTTTCTGAAAAAAAAAATGTCTAAAAAAAAAAGTGTCTTTTTAAGAGATTTTTCAGTAAAACTCCCACAATGTAGCTCTTGCAAGGATTTGTGTGCGTGTTTATTTTCTTTCTTTCGTACTTATTGTATTTTTTTTTATTCTACAGAATGACCATGACGTGTGTTTGGCCGAGGTCCCCCTACGTGGATGTTGGGAGTTAGTTCGCAGACAAATAAACGCCGGGAGAAAGGTTCTACATAACGAATGGTCCTCCAAAATCGCCCCTCTATCACCCAAATTAAACTCGACCCTGTTTTTAATATATCTAAACGAATATACGGAATGCCCCGTGGACAAAATTCTCGAGCTTCAGAAATTATATGACCCGTTAAACATAGAACTTAATGAACTGGACCTAGCCTATGATTCACCTAGCTATTCACCCTCTGATTCACCCCCGAATTCACCAATATCCGCGTACAGTCCCCACTCACCCCCAGGACGTCCACCATTACCATCACCCGCATCGTCGCCAACATCACCACCTTCGCCACCACCCCCAACGCCATAGCCGATGGAAGTGATCGACATCTGTAGTCCACCAAAGATCGTTTTTACGCCACCAACATACGCCCCAGTTGTGGAAGATATTTCCCCCCCGTCGACGCTTCAGACACCTATGTTCCTTACAATCCACTCTCCAGGCAGGGATCCAGAATTGCACTACAGTGTTGAAGAAAACAACGAACTTCCCGTTTGGAGTGTTCCCCTTAGAAGATACCGACCCCTTGGAAGATGCCGCCACCTTGGAAGATGCCGACCTTTTTGGACTTAACCCTTTGGACAATATTTTGAAGAAGATTCCGATGTGTGGGAAGAAGTTTTCAGTGTAAAAGACGGCGCGGATTTATGGTAAATTTTCAACTATAAAATCGTACGATAAAAATGTACGATATTCCTTGTTTGATTTGTTTTGAAACTAGGCGTAGAAAGAGCGGATTTATGGTAAATGTTCAACTATAAAATCGTACGATAAAAATGTACGATATTCCTTGTTTGATTTGTTTTGAAACTAGGCGTAGAAAGAGCGGATTTATGGTAAATTTTTCCCTATAAAATCGTACGATAAAAATGTACGATATTCCTTGTTTGATTTGTTTTGAAACTAGGCGTAGAAAACAGTTACGTATATAAACAATTACACACTGTTTGGACTTAATCCTTTGGAAATATTTACAAACCTTCAGATTTATGAAATAATATTTCGAATTTTGAAGAAGATTCCCATGTGTGGGAAGAAGTTTTCAGTGTAAAAGACGGCGCGGATTTATGGTAAATGTTCAACTATAAATTCGTACGATAAAAATGTACGATATTCCTTGTTTGATTTGTTTTGAAACTAGGCGTAGAAAGAGCAGATTTATGGTAAATTTTTCCCTATAAAATCGTACGATAAAAATGTACGATATTCCTTGTTTGATTTGTTTTGAAACTAGGCGTAGAAAACAGTTACGTATATAAACAATTACACACTGTGAAAGTATAGAACTCTATAATAATAATGTAAAAGATTGCGATCTAAATAAAGTTAAATTTTTTACATAATTATTACGGAGATCTATTTTTTCCAGTAATTCGATATGTAATAACGTTCTTTGCCAAGTAGAAAAAAAATAGTTTGCATCGCGTGAAAGGGAATACGTTTATCATCTTGTGAAGTAAAATATATAAATATGTATGTACGTAAAACATAGTTAAACGCTGTATAAAGCAATATTGTATTTGCATGTAGAAAATGTGGTTGATAGAAAATAAAAAATAAATAAATAAAAAAAAAAAGTTGAAAAAACAATGCGACTCGTGTAATTATTGGGATAAAATAAATGCGACCCTGCATAAGAAGAAAAAAAAAAAGACTCTGAAGTGATAATGAAAAAAAAATAGGTTTATGTAGCAAAAAAAAAAAAAAAAAAAAAGTTACGTATATAAACAATTACACACTGTTTGGACTTAATCCTTTGGAAATATTTACAAACCTTCAGATTTATGAAATAATATTTCGAATTTTGAAGAAGATTCCCATGTGTGGGAAGAAGTTTTCGGTGTAAAAGACGGCGCGGATTTATGGTAAATTTTTCCCTATAAAATCGTACGATAAAAATGTACGGTATTCCTTGTTTGATTTGTTTTGAAACTAGGCGTAGAAAACAGTTACGTATATAAACAATTACACACTGTGAAAGTATAGAACTCTATAATAATAATGTAAAAGATTGCGATCTAAATAAAGTTAAATTTTTTACATAATTATTACGGAGATCTATTTTTTCCAGTAATTCGATATGTAATAACGTTCTTTGCCAAGTAGAAAAAAAATAGTTTGCATCGCGTGAAAGGGAATACGTTTATCATCTTGTGAAGTAAAATATATAAATATGTATGTACGTAAAACATAGTTAAACGCTGTATAAAGCAATATTGTATTTGCATGTAGAAAATGTGGTTGATAGAAAATAAAAAATAAATAAATAAAAAAAAAAAGTTGAAAAAACAATGCGACTCGTGTAATTATTGGGATAAAATAAATGCGACCCTGCATAAGAAGAAAAAAAAAAAGACTCTGAAGTGATAATGAAAAAAAAATAGTTTATGTAGCACCGTTTTTTAAATATTTTAAGAATTAAAAATGCATCCTATATTTTTATACACGATAAATTATGCAAAAAAAAAAACATGGGTTTTTTAATATAGAAAACTTCATTTCTTTTTTTAACTCCCCTCGATTATTTTGCTTATATAACGCATTTGCACCTGTCGCTCAGAGTCTCATGCGGGTACTTATACCGGGTCACAGTTATTAACTGAGTTTCCCCATTAGTACGTTAATAATAATAATAATAGTATAAAGAAACCCCCCGTGGATAAAGCTGCCAAGTGCTGCGAAGCGGGGCCGAATGCAATCAATCACGGTGGCTGATTGCATTCACCATATATATATATATATATATATTAAATGTAAATATATAGGGTTCACATTTTTCAGACTGGTCAGTTTTCGAGTTGGCTTTGCGAAATGAACAAGCAATTGGAAAATTACTTGGCAGGAATATATTTTGATCCGCAA
Source organism: Ophioderma brevispina (assembly GCA_023653785.1). Lineage (NCBI taxonomy): Eukaryota > Metazoa > Echinodermata > Ophiuroidea > Amphilepidida > Ophiodermatidae > Ophioderma > Ophioderma brevispina. Next base: position 35,362 of record JAMKCH010008194.1, read on the forward strand.
AACCCCGCTAGTTTTGGAGGAGTAGATAAACTGTATAATTTTGTGAAACAAGACGGCACATTCAAACTTTCCAGACGTATTATAGAAGATTGGTTAAGCGGACAGGACGCATTCACTTTACACAAAACAGCCAGAAAAAAAAAAAAAAAAAAAACGGGAGTTCGGGGAAAGCTTTGTTGAGACGTGGGTGGGACTGTATAATGGGCCAGTGTTTTCTGAGGATTCCACCTAAATTGGGCAGGTTGGGGTGATATGTGATGACGAGTGGTGTTCTGTTTTCTGTGTATTTTGGTTGTTTGTATTGCAAGGCATCATTTCTAGAGACTGTTTTTGCTTTTGAGATCTGTTGCCTGATCATGGTTCTCTTATAGCCTCGCTTCTGTAGTTGTCCCTCTAGTTCATGAGTTCTTTTATCGAAATTAATTTCCTGTGAGCATATGCGTCTGAGTCTAAGGGCGAGGCTGAATGGGATGTTTTTGGTAATGTGACGGGGGTGACAACTGCGAGGTTGGAGATAGACGTGTTTGTCCGTAGGTTTGGTGTATAGGTCAGTGGTGATATTGTGTTTGTCGGTAACAGTAATTTGGACGTCCAGAAAAGCTATGTTGGTGTAAGAATGTTCCGATGTGAATTTGATTGAGGGATGGATTTCATTAGCATATGTAATAAAGTTATCAAGATCTTCTTATATATATATATTAAATGTAAATATATAGGGTTTACATTTTTCAGACTGGTCAGTTTTCGAGTTGGCTTTGCGAAATGAACAAGCAATTGGAAAATTACTTGGCAGGAATATATTTTGATCCGCAAAACCCCGCTAGTTTTGGAGTAGATAAACTGTATAATTTTGTGAAACAAGACGGCACATTCAAACTTTCCAGACGTATTATAGAAGATTGGTTAAGCGGACAGGACGCATTCACTTTACACAAAACAGCCAGGAGGAAATTTGTACGAAATTCCTATTTTGCCGATGCTATAGACGATATCTGGCAGGTAGATTTGATCGACGTATCTAATCTCGCGAAATATAACAAAAGTTATAGATACATTCTTACGTGCGTGGATGTATTTTCAAGATTCGCTTTTGCTAGACCCTTGAAAGATAAGAAAGGGGTCACGGTTGCGAAAGCGTTTAAAGGTATATTTCTGGAAAGAAAGCCGAATAAGATCAATTCCGATAAAGGCTCCGAGTTTAGAAACAAGACCGTTCAGAATTTGTTCAGAGAAGAGAATATTCATTTTTACGTCAACCAAGACGACGTCATTAAATGCGGCATTGTGGAGCGATTTAATAGAACTTTAAAACAGAAATTGTTTCGGTACTTTACCTCTAAAAACACATACAAATACATTGACGTATTACAAAAGTTCATAGAAGGGTATAATCGTTCTTACCACCGTACCATTAAACGTTCCCCTAGTTCAGTCAACAAGCAGAACGAGGGCGCTGTGTGGAAAACCCTATATGGTGAGAAGAATAAGGCCAGAAAGCTCAAATATGCTACGGGTGGTAGGAAAAGGGTTAAATCGAAAGTCAAGAAATTCAAAGTAGGCGATAAAGTGAGAATATCTCTTCACAAGCTACCCTTTATGAAAGGATACAATGAACAATGGACTCAGGAAATATTTCTTGTGGATAAAATTTTGAAGAGAAGCATTCCTGCATATTTACTCAAAGACATGGAGGGTCAACCCATTCAAGGAGCATTTTACGAGTCAGAGTTGATCAAAGTCCTCAAAGACAACGACGCCCTCTACAAAATAGACAAGATTCTCAAGAAAAGAAAACGAGACGGTGTTACCCAATACTACGTCTCCTGGGTTGGCTTTCCCTCCACTCAAAACTTGTGGGTGACCAATTTGCAGCGAGTGTAAGAAAGTATAAAACGTTAAGATTGAAACACCGCTGTGTCATAATCCAGCAAAAGCATCATGGCATCGCGTCAGCAATTTTACGTGACTCTGCCCAGTAACTCGAGCAGCGTGTATTTTCCCAATAACACTTTGACCGACTTCAAGACCAAGTTATTTAAACCTATTTCTCTGCATGGTAAATGGGAGGTAGCCATTTCAGAAATTGCTTTTCCTTACTCTTTCTACAACATCGTGAAACCTCATACGACGATTAAATACAGCGGAGATGGACTTTTACCCTTGAAGACTGACCATTCCTGATGGGTATTACCCCGACCCCTCTGAACTTTTCCAGACCATACACGATCAGATGGACGAGTCGGGGCAAGAAAACATTAAGCTAGTGCTCAACAAAAATACGCAAAAGGTCAAGTTGCGCTTGAGGAACGATGCTATAATGGAATTGAACGAAGGCTTACGGGAAATATTAGGATTCACCGGTAATAGCGATACGTACGAAGGACGTCAGAAGCGGATATACCCGTCGATCCTAATGTGGGATTCGACTCCATGTATGTTTACACGGACATCATTGAAGATCAAATTGTTGGGGACATCGAGGTGCCTTTACTTCGCATAGTCAACGTCGTGGAAAGAACTATCGGGAAGCAAGTAGTGGTGACCTACCAATCACCGCACTTTGTGGGACTAAATCTAAATAAATTTTTCAAAGAGGAAGGGTTGTAGTCAAGCTGGTTTTCAGACCTGTTAAAGCCTCATTGTTTTAAATAACACTTGGGATATAACCATGATTGGTCGGGGAATATATTCGGGAGGGCACTCGTTTTCAAAGAGGACACAGGTTAGGTTCTATATTTGGAAGTCTATTGAAATCGGCTGTCCCTTTATTAAAGTCAGGGGCAAAGAGTTTGGGGAAAGAGGCTCTGAAAATGGGTCTAGCTATAGGTCAAGATGTCCTGAGCAGAGAGAATATAAAAACAGCTAGCAAGATGAGAGTCGGTCAGATGGCCAGAAGTATAGCGAATAGATCTCTTCAGAAGCTCTCCAAGGTTCCCATATAAATGTGTATAGACTAATAAAACTGTAAGCAAATGTACATTTCGTTCATACGCCTTTGTTCTTTGATGCCTTAGACTAGTTTCAATGACGTACGTATCACATGACCATTTTGTTCTCTATATTTATCCCTCTCTGCAGGTATAAGCAGACACATCGACCTAGCTTGACAAACACATCGCGAGCAGTAGTCATGGAAGACCGGATCAGAAACTGTACTACCGCCGAAGAACTCGACGAATTGATAGGTGTGGAACTGGATTGCCATAATCGAGATGTAGCCTTATGCCATTTGATCGACCTCACCTGCGATTCTACCCAGGATGCGATGGTTCAAGATTCTGAGTCTTTGGAACAAATGTTAAAAGATTGCTATAATCGAGAGGTCATTTTGCAGGAATTAGGCTGGTCGGTGCCGACTGAAAATGAGAATCAACCGTCTGAAACAAGCCTTAGGACTTTTGCCAAAATCTGGAGGATGTATATGAACCTCCAGATATTTGTATGGACATGAATTCTGATGAAAAAGTACTTTGGGGAGATATTTTGGAATACCTGAATAAAAGCGAGTAATGTCAATGTTCTTTTCTTTTAGTGAAAGTTGTACATATTGTGAGTAGAAGATATACAGGTAGCCAGTGGCCATGTAGTATACCAACAAGATGGGATCACATTGAATGCCTACCATGAACAATGTAAAACATTTTGGCTGGTATTCTGAAAGGGAGTCTAACTTTAGTCCTGGGTTTAAACCAGGGTTAGTCCTACATGAGTGGACCTTTTTCCTTCCAACATACTCTAAAAATGTGCTGTAACAGGTGAGAAAATACCTCATGGATGGGCTGGAACAGACCATCCATGAGGAATTTTCTCACCTGTTACATATCAATTTCACAGCATTTTGAAAGAAAAAAAGGTCCATTCATGTAGGACTAACCCTGGTTTAAACCCTGGATTAAAGTTAGACTCCCTTTCAGAATACCAACCATAATGTATGTTTAGCCATGTAGACTGCATGTTGCAAACATCACAAACCTGTCACTTCAGCACAGACTTCAACCCATTGAGCTAGAATATAAACCAAGAGGGGAAACACTTGTGTTATTGAATAGGCCAGCAGCGTAACCGATTTCTCTCACATCTCGCGCGCCATCCTTGTTGTTGCGCAACCAGCCGTGCGTCGTCGCTGTTACTGCACAAGCACACGCACCTACAAATCTGTGCGTCACGCGTTATGTTATCAGTGTTGCATTTCCCCAGTATTCCATTGTCTGATCGGCCGATTTTTCTGCAATAATTATGCGAAAACCAATCGATGGAAGAAACCGTGCATATAAAAGATTCCGGCATTCCTAATGCACAAAAAGTCTGCCGATGACCCCTGTAAATTTTGCTTAGGAAAAGAGATATTTGAGTCTGAGTGATAGCATGTGGCATCAGTTGTTATTGTTGTTTTCACTCGCTGAGTGTGACAAACGTAAAATACGGCGTGTCTCATAAATATGCATAAGGTCTTTCCAAATACGACGATACGTAAACCAAATATGGGTGCCCAAAGCTATGTTGATGAAGTGCGTATGCTCATTATAATACTTTTGGGCACCTTGATTTTGGTTACGTCGTTTGTGGAGAATCCGCTTGTCCATCTTATATAAGTCATTGCTTCAACCAGATCACACAGTTCCCATTATAATTGAGACAGCAAAACCATCAAATGAGCCATCAACAACAGGTACAGGTAATGTTCCACTGTTCTTACATACAGCAATAGGTCAGGTCAGATTCCTTTTTGAGGGCCTGCTACTGGTACCAGTATTACCTGTTCCAGGGCCGGGTGTTGGTGGCTAAACCGTCACCCCCATCAGTTTTTTTAGAAAGCTGATGAGGAGGGTAGCTGGTTACCCTGGTAGAACTAAAAAGAAAATCTACCTACAAGAGCGCCGGCTATGGAGAGCCAACAGCACTCATCCAGCAATGTTTACATGCTGCCTTGCATGGCTGGGTGGGGAAGCCCAAAGGACCTTAACGGAATAAACCACAAGGTTTATGTGGTTTATTCCGTTAAGGTTTCCGAATTCATAGGGTGTCAGAAAAGTATGTCATAAAAGGGTGTCACCTTATAGAAACACCCAGTTGAAAGTGATTTAAATCTCACAGCCCAATGTAGGCAAGCACTGGCAAAGAATAGCATTTCTTCTGTAAAGGCAAACAGATCCCGGAAAAACAATCTACCCATAGAGTTGTTTCAGATAGGGTTAGGCAAATGAGGAGCTCAGATGAGAAATGTTGACGAAAGGCTACAATGAGCACAAGCTGATGTAGCCCAGGTCAGAGAAGATGCACAAAAATATGTCACATTTTTTGAAGCAGAGAAGTCATCAAGACATGACAAATCATTATTAAAACGCCATGACATATGTTTGACAGAGGATCCAATAAGGGAATGTTGGGATGCTCTACGTCAGAAGGTTAATATCTTGAGGAAACCCTTGCAAAGCGAGTGCTGTTTTCACGACAGTAAGACACTTCAGTATTCTCAGTTGATGGGCTTTGCAGAATCGCACATGGACCGCGGTAGATTAAAAGATATTTTCTGGGAAGCCGCCATGTGCTTGTTTTTGAATCCAGATTTGTTGGATTTCGTATATTCGGGAATATATATCTGCCACTTTGGAATTCCTCGTTCATGTAGTTAATTGAAGTGTTTATTTTTTCTTTTTTTCCCCCGGGGGGCCACTTACATACTTTCCCGTGTTGTCATCCTCAAGCAGGACCTTTCAGATCTGACCCTAAACGCGGATATCTTTCCTTTATTCAGACTACCCCTTATCACGGATAAACCCTAAAAGCATACCCTTAAAGCGGCACTAGCAAATGTTCACAAAATCTGAAATTCCTTCAATTTGCTTTGCCCTGCAATGAATCTGGTCTCTGTGATTCCTTTAACGCGCGTAGCGCGGAAAATTTGGCTAATATCATGAGTTACAAAGGATTTTTGTCTACCTAAGTAAGTGTTATTGTCGCATTTATATTTTTCGGTAAGGAGGGGCCGGATCCGCCATTGGCTACCCTAAACGCTGACTTGATGAGTGCGAAAATGATACCCTTTTTGGTCATTTTGCTTGGTCATTTTGCTTGGTTTTGTGACCCTTTTCGCGGTCCGTGCGGTCCGCGCCGCGGTGTGAAAACCCTACCCTTTCCCGCGTTTTTCTGCTCGCGGATGACAACAGATTTAGGTTGAGTGGCCCCCCCGGGTTTTTTCCCCTACAGAAACACCATGACATATGTTTGATAGAGGATCCGATAAGGGAATGTTGGGGCACTCTACATCAGAAGATTAATATCTTGAGGAAACCCTTGTAAAGCGAGTGGAAAGATAGAGTTGAACCTATATCTCCGAAAATCAGCTCGACGCTATTTCTAATATATCTGAAGGAATACACTGAATGTTCTGTGGATGAGATCGTAAAATATCGCGATCAGTAAGACTTAATTCATTTTCCGGACTTTCATCTCTTTGATTTGTTCGAGAACCTCACTTTGGATTCACCAAAGACGAAGAAAGCAACGTTCCCCGAATTCTGTATTATCTTGTAGTCCAAAATCACCCACAATTCCACCACTTCCACCTTGTAGGAATTTCTCTTTTGCAAGAAGAGCAGATGGAAATTATACCAAATCAGGCTATCAAACAAGACTTGAACATAAATCCGGAGGAACAAGCCTTAAACCAAAATCCAGAGGACTTTTGCCAAAATCTGGATGATGACTTATACCAAAATCTGGATTATGTATACAAACCTCCAGATGTATGGTTGGACATGAATTCTGATGAAGAAGTACATTGGGAAGATATTTTGGAATATCTGAATAACAGTGAGTAATGTGCTAGCAACCTTTGATAATAAGGGACCAGAGGTCAAACAAAGACACTGTTCAAAATAAGACCACGGCCAGTCCCAAGGAACTGTGGTAAGACAAAAATGTACACGCTTGTTAAAGAAGACTCCTCGTCAAATGACTTTGGAAGAGAGGTAATTACAACACTAAGGAAGTACATCAAGGTGCCGGCAACCTCGTAAGGGACTGGTGGTCAAACAAAGACACTTCAACATAAGACGATGGCCAGTTCCGAGGAACCGTGATAAGACACAGTGTATGTATTCATTTAAGAAGATTCCTCGTCAAAAGGTAATTACAACCCCAATTAAGTACATCAAGGCACCAGGAACCTCGGATAATAAGGGACTGGAGGTTATATTTGTACGGTACAAAGAGTTGAAGAGCAGTTTTTTCAGCATACCTGCATAATTCCCCATAGTTCTCAGAACGATCCAAAACTCTAAATTCACGATTGCAAATTCGATCTTCTACACATGCTCTCAATGCATGTGCAGACTCCCCTCAAAATAAAAAATACTGCAAGTAAACTTGCAACACCCCCCTGGCAAGATGGCAGTCTGGAACATGACCTCAGATGACCTTGGTCCATGACCTTTGACACCATCCACATATGAAGGAACCCCTATTTGCACCTTAACCCCAAGTCTGGTTTAAATCGGACTTAAACTTTTCGAAGGAGACCCAAAAAACGAAAACCTAACCAAACTGGAACACACACATACATACAGACATGCGCACCCTCGCAATGTCCCCTTCTGCTTTTCAAGCCAGGGGGATAAAAAAATGAGGGAACACCTAATTAGTTACAGCATGGGAGTGACCACTTCCCATCCAGGAATGCAGAGTGTCACAAAGCCCACATCAGCTCCTGCACCAGCCACTACCCATGCAAGTACACCACCAACCCACCAGGGAGACAAACTACCAACCTGAATTCATAGAGGGGTACAGCAAGTTATGTTATAAAAGGGTGTCGCCTTATAGAAACACCCAGTTGAAAGTGATTTAAATCTCACAGCCCAATGTAGGCAAGCACTGGCAAAGAATAGCTTCTTTGTTAAAGGCAAGCAGATCCCGGAACAAAAAACAATCTATCCACAGATTGTTCCGATTAGGGTAGGCAATATGAGGAGCTCACCCGATGAGAATGTTGACGAAAGGCTACAATGAGCACAAGCTTGATTTGTAGCCCAGGCAGGAAGATTGCACAAAAATATGTCAACTTTTTTGAAGCAGAGAAAGTCATCAAGACATGACAAAAATCATTATTAAACGCCATGGGACATATGTTTGACAGAGGATCCAATAAGGGGAATGTTGGGTATGCTCTACGTCCAGAAGGTTATACTTGAGGAGGAAACCCTGCAAAGCGAGTGCTGTTTTCACGACAGTAAGAAAGTACAGTTTCTCACGTGATGGGCTTGCAGAATCGCAAATGGATCGCGGGGATAGATTAAAGATATTTGTCTGGGAAGCCGCCATGTGCTTGTTTTTGAATCCAGATTTGTTGGATTTCGTATATTCGGGAATATGTATCTGCAATTTGGAATTCCTAGTTCATGTGTTAATTGAAGTGTTTGTTTTTTCTTTTTTACATACAGAAAACCATGACATATGTTTGAAGCGGATCGAAAGGGAATGTTGGGGCACCTACATCAGCAAGATGAATCTTGAGGAACCCTGTTTTAAGCGAGTGGAAGATAGAGTGAAACCTATTCTCCGAAAAATCAGCTCGGACGCTATTTCTAAATATATCTGTAAGGAAAACACTGAATGTCGGGGATGAGATCGTACAATATCGCGATCAGTAAGGAACTAATTCATTTTCCTGACTTTCATTCTTGATTTGTTGAGAACCTAACTTTGGCTTCACCAAAGACGAAGGAGCAACGTTCCCCTCAATTCTGTATTTCTTGTAGCCAAAATCACCCACAATTCCACCACTTCCACCTTGTAGGAATTTCTCTTTGCAAAGAAAAGAGAGCAGATGGAAAATTCTCCAATTGAGGCTATCAACAAGACTTGAACATAAATCCGGAGGAACAAGCCTTAAACCAAAATCCAGAGGAGGACTATTGCCAAAATCTGGATGATGGTTATACCAAAATCTGGAGGATGTATACAAATCTCCAGATGTTTGGTAGGGACATGATTCTGATGAAGAAGACATTGGGAAGATATTTTGGAAATACCTGAATAACAGCGAGTAAGGTGCTAGCAACTTGAAATAAGGGACCAGAGGTCAAACAAAGGACCACTGGTCAAAAAAGCACGCCAGTCCCAAAGGAAACTATGGTAAGACAAAAATGTACACGTTGTTTAAGAAGCCTCCTCGTCAAATGACTTTGGAAGAGAGGTAATGACAACACTAAGGAAGTGACATCAAGGTGCCGGCAACCTCGTAAGGGACTGGTGGGCTCAAAACAAAGACACTGCAACAAAGACGCTGGCCAGTTCCGAGGCAAACCGTGATCAGGACACAGTGTATGTATTAGTTAAGAAGATTCCTCGTCAAAAGACTTTAGAGGAAGAGGTATTACAACCCAAATTAAGTACATCAGGCACCAGGAACCATCGGATAAATAAGGGACTGGAGGCATATTTGTACGTGGTACAAAGATGTTGAAGAGCAGTTTTTTCAGCATACCTGCATAATTCCCCATAGTTCTCAGAAAGATCCAAACTGCTCTTCAACATCTTTGTACCACGTACAAATATGCCTCCAGTCCCTTATTTATCCGATGGTTCCTGGTGCCTGATGTACTTAATTTGGGTTGTAATACCTCTTCCTCTAAAGTCTTTTGACGAGGAATCTTCTTAACTAATACATACACTGTGTCCTGATCACGGTTTGCCTCGGAACTGGCCAGCGTCTTTGTTGCAGTGTCTTTGTTTTGAGCCCACCAGTCCCTTACGAGGTTGCCGGCACCTTGATGTCACTTCCTTAGTGTTGTCATTACCTCTCTTCCAAAGTCATTTGACGAGGAGGCTTCTTAAACAACGTGTACATTTTTGTCTTACCATAGTTTCCTTTGGGACTGGCGTGCTTTTTTGACCAGTGGTCCTTTGTTTGACCTCTGGTCCCTTATTTCAAGTTGCTAGCACCTTACTCGCTGTTATTCAGGTATTTCCAAAATATCTTCCCAATGTCTTCTTCATCAGAATCATGTCCCTACCAAACATCTGGAGATTTGTATACATCCTCCAGATTTTGGTATAACCATCATCCAGATTTTGGCAATAGTCCTCCTCTGGATTTTGGTTTAAGGCTTGTTCCTCCGGATTTATGTTCAAGTCTTGTTGATAGCCTCAATTGGAGAATTTTCCATCTGCTCTCTTTTCTTTGCAAAGAGAAATTCCTACAAGGTGGAAGTGGTGGAATTGTGGGTGATTTTGGCTACAAGAAATACAGAATTGAGGGGAACGTTGCTCCTTCGTCTTTGGTGAAGCCAAAGTTAGGTTCTCAACAAATCAAGAATGAAAGTCAGGAAAATGAATTAGTTCCTTACTGATCGCGATATTGTACGATCTCATCCCCGACATTCAGTGTTTTCCTTACAGATATATTTAGAAATAGCGTCCGAGCTGATTTTCGGAGAATAGGTTTCACTCTATCTTCCACTCGCTTAAAACAGGGTTCCTCAAGATTCATCTTGCTGATGTAGGTGCCCCAACATTCCCTTTCGATCCGCTTCAAACATATGTCATGGTTTTCTGTATGTAAAAAAGAAAAAACAAACACTTCAATTAACACATGAACTAGGAATTCCAAATTGCAGATACATATTCCCGAATATACGAAATCCAACAAATCTGGATTCAAAAACAAGCACATGGCGGCTTCCCAGACAAATATCTTTAATCTATCCCCGCGATCCATTTGCGATTCTGCAAGCCCATCACGTGAGAAACTGTACTTTCTTACTGTCGTGAAAACAGCACTCGCTTTGCAGGGTTTCCTCCTCAAGTATAACCTTCTGGACGTAGAGCATACCCAACATTCCCTTATTGGATCCTCTGTCAAACATATGTCCCATGGCGTTTAATAATGATTTTTGTCATGTCTTGATGACTTTCTCTGCTTCAAAAAAGTTGACATATTTTTGTGCAATCTTCCTGCCTGGGCTACAAATCAAGCTTGTGCTCATTGTAGCCTTTCGTCAACATTCTCATCGGGTGAGCTCCTCATATTGCCTACCCTAATCGGAACAATCTGTGGATAGATTGTTTTTTGTTCCGGGATCTGCTTGCCTTTAACAAAGAAGCTATTCTTTGCCAGTGCTTGCCTACATTGGGCTGTGAGATTTAAATCACTTTCAACTGGGTGTTTCTATAAGGCGACACCCTTTTATAACATAACTTGCTGTACCCCTCTATGAATTCGGAAACCTTAACGGAATAAACCCCATAAACCTGTGTTTTATTCCGTTAAGGTTCCTTTGGGGCTTCCCCACCCAGCCATGCAAGGCAGCATGTAAACAATTGCTGGAATGAGTGCGTTGGCTCCCCTAGGCGGGGCGCGCGTGAGGTAATGTTCTTCTTTAGTTCTACCAGGGTCACCACTACCCAGCCTCAATCAGCGTTCTAAAAAAAAAAAAAACTGAGGGGGTGACGTTTAGCCACCAACACCCGCCCTGGAACAGTAATCTGGTTAAC
>JAMKCH010008195.1:0-29773 GCA_023653785.1 Ophioderma brevispina
ATACCCCATTGTGGGGGAGATTTAACAATTTCTCCTGAAGACCCATTTGTTAGAAAATTTGCGAAAATCTCACCAAAGACCCCATTTTTGTAGAATTTGGCAAAATTGGGGCTCTCTGGCTGTCTCTCATCCAAAGACTCCCATTTTTAGGTCCTTGTCACCGAATGCCCGGGTTTTGAAGCGCCAGCTTTGCCCCCATATCCATTTCATATGTGAGGCCCCCACTCCCGAGTGAGGAGGAGGAGGTATAGTATTTAATGACATCAACACTAGTTTGTCATTGTAGGGTCAAAATGTACACTTTATTATCATATACACGTTTAGAGAAGGAGGAGACCAGTTTGAGAAGAAGCAGGAGGAGGAAAAAACCGGAGTACCTGAGAAGAAAACTGCCGAGGCCCAGACTGGAACCAAATGCACAAGAAAATTTAGCAGGCCTGACCGAGGGTTGAACTGGGACCACAGTGGTGCGAAGCAAGGGAAGAACCACTGCGCTTAAACCGGACCCCCCCCTGACCATGAGTATTGATAAACAGTTTTTTTTTTAATTCTACCCAAAATAACTTCTGTATACCCTCCTCCCCTACCATCACACCGTTGTGCCTTTGAAGGCTAGATAATGAATGTTTCCATTAGATAATTGTTACATTTTTTGATCATCCGAATCCTTAATCTTTAGGGAGCCACATACAGGCTCTAATCAAATGCTATCTTTGTTCAATCAGCAAGCCCCTGAGGAGGCTGAATCAGAAACTACACAGAAGAGGTTTTCACGTCAACCATCCACACATATGGCATACACGACACTAAGGTTAATAAGTAGAAACATTTAGAGATTAAAAGATAAATTTTGTTGTTTTGCCTATCCAATAACATGTCATATTGTGGGCAGTCCAATATTTAGAGTAGTGGATGCCGGCGCAGCAGGTATCCACTACGATAAAAATATTGGACTGCCATCCAATATGACATGAAATTAGTAAACAAAACACAAAAAATAAAAAATTCTTTTATTTCTCATTCTTATGTAGTTGTGGTTGTGTGACATCACCAAAATTATTGTCTATATAAAAGTTAGTTTATAAAAAAAAATATCCCAATGTCAACAATGAAACAACTTGTACTAGCTGCGTGCACTGCGTACACGTATATACGCACGCATCCCCAAAAAATTGTGTGACGACACACTAGCTAATATCTCGTTTTAGATAGGCGACAGCCAATGATATTGTGTGCTTGCTCCTAAACCCGCACCACAGAATATGAATTATTATTTACAGACAAGCAGGGGTGGATTTTTTTTTGCACAGGAGTATAATAAATTGACAACTACTGCTGCATATTCTTGCACATAAACATGGAGGGCTCTCTCTCCACAATTGTTTGATTTCATGTGTAGTCTGTCAAAGGGTCATCTCTACATACACAACCTAAGGAAAAGCGGACCTGCAATGCAGACCTTTTAATCTCTCTCTCTCTCTCTCTCTCTGCTTAAGCTTTCTAAGGCATGATATGCAGAAAGAATTTAGTATCTCAATTGCAGCTAATGATCTTTTAAATGTATTACATTCTGTCTTTTGTTCATACAAAGCAAACTGTTTTTGGCAATGCATAAAATATTGGCATTATTGTTTTTGAAAATTATTTGATGCTATGGGGAAACAGCGAAAGTAATGATCAATCAACACCCAGATCAATAAAAAACCCATCTCATTTTCCCACAGATGAATTTGTCAAGTTAACCAAAAAATAACAAACACAATTTTGTTCTGTCTGTGTTGACATTCCTTGCCATTAGTGAGCACACAAATACAGGCGTACAAGGAAAACACATGGCACTTTCATTTTGAAACCTCTCCCATTTGTTGGGACCATCGCAACTCAACCAAGGATGTCAAAAAAAATGTCTGTATGTTTCCACTTTGATTGAGTCCAGTCAGTTTGAAAAAATCGAATGCAAATGCCCTTTTCCCCTAAAAATCAAAGTTTGCACTTGTAAACAAAAAAAATAGGAAATAGAGTGTTGCTTACACAACCCAATTTGTTGATTCATTTTCAAGTATCTTTGTTTTATTGCAATATCCATATATTACTTTTTGAAGAGATTCCAAAATTATTCAACATTTGGCCATGCATTCCTTAGGCATTAACACCAAATTCCCAAAAACTAACAACCTTGTAGCTTCATGCTAGTCTACTCTGAGTAATTAACACCCCCACCCAACAAACCTTTTTTGAGAAATTTGATGAGACATCTAAAAATGGCCTCCAGAAATAAAGGTACATGTAGGGTGAATGGTAACATCGTATGACTGAAAAATACATTTTTTAAACGGAATAATTTCTTGGCCATTACAGTCACCACCATCCTCTATATTTACAACTTGAAAAGGAAATTGTAGACAAACAATGCCTTCTCTGAACTGGTCTGTTTGTTTAAAAACTATGTAGTACTAGTGTCATTTTTAGCTGTATAAAATAAGGCCAAAAATCTTGTCTATATGCACTAACATGTCCTGATTGGCCAATTACATATTATCGTCAGCCAAACTGACATATATGCAATGGATGCCTTTTGAGACTTTTTATTATCATCAATCAAATGTTGATCAGATACACTGTACAATTAGCTTCATTATTTCAATTTTGGGGTATAACGATACCTCAAAGAAAGCAGACAAGGTTAAATACAAAATTTAACAATATGGTATCCAACAATGCAAATAAAATTGCACAAGGCCGCCATTTCAATCATGTTACCATGTGCGGCAGCCGACAGTACCCTATATGTATTTAACCAATTAAATCGACCAGTAGTGTCCTTGGGTTAACATCACAATAATAGGCATGAAATCACTAGAGCTAGAGGTGCTGCTTCTGGGAAAACTGGGTGACCTTTGGCTCCCCCTCAATTTTGGTTTCGTTCATGGATTCTTTTAGGGTGTTCAAGTAGTTTTTGTAAGAGTAAAATATATGTGTAATGAATTTGGCCACTGAAATTTATTTATCCTTAATGGTCACTGCATTTTAAAAAAGGTTTGAAGAACAATGTTCAGATCTATACGAACCCACCTAATCTAGTTGTTACCAGTCTGTCCCTGTGGGAAAACAATTAGAGAGTGAGGACGGAGAAGGAAATTCATGGACCAAAACACACAGCTTTGATTTAAAAGCTGACTCAGAGATTTCCCAACGAGGGCGCACTCAATTTTCAAACCAGCAATTTATTTGGCATAATGCTTGTCATATACCAACACTGTGTGAAATAACTAAGCTCAAACAAAGTCCTTCAAAATCACAACTTTGTCAAAATTCCGGATCCAGAGTTTCGTTCTACATGGTTACCTATGAAACTGCTATACTGTAGCCTCATTGTTAACTGCATGAAAACAAAAAAAACAAATCTCTGTAACTTTGGAATAAGCATTTTAGGTTTGCATCTTTAGTTCTAGATAACTATTTTTAATTACTACACCAAAAAAAAAAAAAAAAAAAATTAATGTCAAAATCTCTGAGTCAACCTTTAAACAAGTACAACTCAGATTTACATGTACAATACATGTATGTCCACTGACCCCATGACCCCAAGATGACCTTTACTGCACACTCCATTCTCTCTACTCAGTCATTTGAAAATTAATTAAGGTATAGCCCAAGCCGACGACTGAAAAAAATGGGTTATCATTTTTTGCACATACGTTCAGTCCATATAGCCACCTATCTGTACGCTGCTCATTTCATAAAGTCCCCCTTTGAAATGCATTTGACGCGACAACCACCTGAAAAAGCTGTTGCGCAGTCATTAACCTGAGATCCATGACCCCTGTGAAGGGGAAATTTAATTGAGCTAGACTATGATAGTACAAGTGATAATACGAGTTCATATAAATGTAGGTTTTAAACTAATTATGCAAAAGATACATTTGGTTCTAACCCCAATCAAACACCCCCTGTTTGATGTTACATTTAATAATGAGCATTTCGCTCAGCAGACAGAGACTCTGCTACGACATTTATCTGACGGCGACGGCCCATCAATCTTTATGCCCACATATTGCTCTACACTCTAACATGGACTCTTCGCCATATCAACATCGCTAAATTGGTGGCCCTCTGATTGGGGGATTTTGTCTCCATGGCTAAAATATTGGGATGAAAAATGGAAATGGAATAACATTTTTATTTTCATCCCCATTTATGAGGGTAGTTGAACAACTTAGGCCAATTCATTTTAAACTGGGCAAATTTTTACACATTTGATCTTGTTTATCACTTCTAGAGCATGTCACCGGAAAAACGAGGAGGCAGAATTTTGATCCCTCTGGCTAATTGCCTCTGTATGCCACTGTCGTTACAGAGACAGCTACACATTTGAAAAAAAGTGTGCCCTTCAAGATTTTTCAAAAATTGATATTTTTGCCTGGTTGTAAGCTATTAGCCCTCAGAGCGTGGCCTAGCGGTTAGGGTGCTGTCCTGTGGCGCAAATTTATAAAAAATCCGGGTTCCGAATAGAAGAAAAAGCCCTCACCTGAAATGATTAAGACCAAATCAGCGCCCTAATGGGTAAACAGAACTCTTTTATAATAAAATGACTCTGGCAACATTTATTAATGTCCTTATCTGTTTTGGGGTGTGTTATATTTATGTGTATAAAATGACTCTGGCAACATTTATTAATGTCCTTATCTGTTTTTGGGTATGTTATTTTTCTGTGTAAAATATCTGTATTCTTCCAATTCTGGCCTAGACTATCATTTGCAAGCAAATTGAAGACATTTCATATTTTGTGAAAATGTGCCAGTGCTGGTTTAATGCTAATAGCATACCTGCCTACACTGCAAGTCAAAAATATGGCTGCCAACACTACCAGCAGATATACAAGTTATTTTTTCTTTCAGGGATGTAAATGAGTGCAACCAACAAATCCTTAAAGTAGTGATGAAATCCTTAAAAAAATACAAATTTGAGCAAAAAGGGTCCAAAACGGGCTGAAAATAAATAAAAATGCGGAAATTTTGAGTAAATCCATTTCCTGAAATTCTGGAAGTTTCCTGAAAATTTACATCCCTGTTCTGTTGACAATATTTACTTAGCCTACTTAGGGAATAAAAGATAGGATATGTTGTTTTGCCGATTGTGTAATATTGGATGGGCAGTCCAATATTTTGAGCAGAGCCAGCATCCACTAAGATAAAATATTGGCCTGCCAATCCAATTCCAATGTGACATGACATACACAAACAATAGATCCCATGGTTTATTCTTATTTGGTTTTAATTGTTTTAATCAACAAAAATAGTTGCTATTTCAGTTATACATACATTATTACCTAGAAAGGCAAAAATATTCCCCCACTGTCAATAACAAACCAACCCGTCTCCTTTCCTTATTATCATGGCTTACTACAGAGACTTCATCGTACAAGAAGGTCGTAAGTGCAACAGCTGCCATTTGTCAGAAATTCCCATCAAACATACTAGTATTATGCCAAATCTTTGGTCAGTGGCTCTTGAAAATGGTTCACCTGAAGAACCATTTCAAGAGCCACTGACTCGAGTTATCCTAATACATGGCAGCACACAGATGCATCACATGGCAGCTATTGCACTTATGACCTTCTTGCACTCGCATGACAACTTGGCAGATCAATCCTAAAAAGCTTCTATTTTCAATATTATCTCCAGGAGTTCTACCTGCTGATTGTGGGCTGGATTTTGTTATTCCAGAGTGATGATTTGAACAACCTCTACCTCCAATAGCTCATTTTCCTTCTTTCCTAGTTCTTTTCCTTTCTCGGCATTCCATTTGCCAAAGTTGTAGTGATTTGTCATCAACTAAATTTGACTAAGTAGAGGCACCTGAGCCCTGAGATTATCAGTGACAATGATCAGTGATACCAACAACATCGACCCGCGTAGACATACAACGGTTGGTTGGCTGACTGAATGAAGGTATCCCCATATGATACAGTACGGGTGGCAACTGAACCAAATGCTGAACCCTTTCCTTTATATCCTTTTAGGCCCTACATGTATTCCATCTGAGTAGGGTAATGGAACACTTGTTTGTAACAACACAGCAGAAAGTCTCTTTAGGCTGTCCACTGCATTGAGTATCATCTCCTTTGTCTTGCCATTGGATATAGATGAGCCTGGACGAGAGAGCGAGGTCGACGCTGCGCAACTTTCCCTAGCAGTAACCAACCCATGTGCAAGTCATAACATGGCAATTCTTTTAGAGGATTTAATTATTTGTCTTGTCATGGTAATCTTCATCATTGATGGATGAACATGATACGACTATTCTTGCAGTATCTCTGATTTGCTTACTGGGCCATTCTTCGGTCACGTTTGTGACCAAAAACCGGTGGTTTTTTACTTTCAGCCCAATGCTGTTTTGTCAACGTACCCAATCTGTTATTACTTTTTACATTATTAATAACCTTCAGTCCAAACCTAACCAAAAAATAATGTTTCCACTTTTCGTAGATTGGGGGGCAACCATGACAAAATAACCAAAGTTTGGTCACGTGTGTGACCTTCTGATGGTCACAAACGTGACCGAACTCTATTTGCCCCCATGACAAAATAACCAATCAAGTGAAAGTGGATATATTATTTTTGGTTAGGCTTAGACTCAAGGTTGTTAATAATGTAAAAAGTAATAACAGATTGGTTATGTTGACTAAACAGCATTGGGTTGAAAGTAAAAAATCACCGGTTTTTGGTCACAAACGTGACCGAAGAATGGCCCTATTGCATGCTACTACTTTCCTAGTAACCAATTAAAATAGTGCTTAGATGCAATATGTAGGTAGTACCGATTGGTCACAATGGAACTTATGCAATTTTTAGCCAATCAGCAGCCTTGTAAGAGAGGTAGTAGGACTGAACAGGGCTCACACTTAAATATTTGAAAACTGCATTTCAACTGGTTAATGAAATCAATGTATGTTGTTTTGAGGGGAGAGGAGACAGCCCAAGTTGGATGCAAAATGGCATGTAATACAATATGAAGTTGGCCCTTGAATAAAAGGTAGTGTCAACCTTGAAATATTATGTTTCAGTAACTCTTATTTTGCAGTTGAACATTTCTGGCTTGATCAGTCAAGTCATTTTTAACCTTATGGGCACTACATGCATATTTGATTGGTTATTTACATCATGTAACCCTATGGATGACCAATCAGAGACATGGTAAGAAAAGCTGCATACAAATAAAGAAGGTCCATTTTGATTGGTTACTCAAGGGGGTATATCAGGATATATCATGTAAAGAGCCAATTAGAGATACTGTAAGAATCGTGGTAGTGTTCAGAGGGTTAAACTGATGGAAAACAACATCTAGATGCAACAAATGGATTTTAAAAAGCGCCCTCTTTAGAATGAATGTGCATGCCTTTAACGTCAGTTTGAACTATGTTCATCGAAGCACTTCAGTAAAGATCCATGGTCCACTATGTGTGCTATAATTTCTGAGTAAATTTGCAGTTAGCTTGAGTGGTTCACTGCTCACACCTTTAACATGCAGCAGCTTTGGCCATTAGCACTTTCCCTGAAAGCACCTGGCGATAGGCTTTTGACATCACAGCCGTCCGACCCCAGAGTAACCCAACGCCACTTGTGGCATCCCAACATTCATTTGGGACACTTCAAAGCCCGACGTTCAAATTAAAAAGCAACTCCACAAGGGGCTAACTAAGACTTTAAAAGGGGTGGCTTTGGCCATGGCACAGCGCCTGCCGAGAAAAGTTGCGACACGGTTGTTTTGTTTTTATGCATAAGTACTGGTTAAAAGCAGAAATGTTGAATTGCAAAATACGGCGACAGGCCGCGGCAGGACTCGGGAGTAGCAAAGACGAGAGTGCATTAACTGCTTGCTGGCTAGCTAAACTACCTGGAGAGGAGAATGGCGAATGCAATTTGTATTATGCCGCCGTGAATGTTTGGCCAGCGTTGCATGAGTCGTCAGATCGACTGAGCGACCGTGCCAACCAGCCAGCCAGCTGGCCGTATGACATGTAGGTCACACTCCCTGTATATGCCAAGGGACACAGGCTGTATGTGTTGTGCGTGCGTACAGTAATCATAATTATGATGCCCATTCAACACGTGTGTACGTCGGTGGCTAGCTCGAGATATTGCCCTGCCATAAACTAACAGTTAAATCCATGCTGATATTACTCAAAATATTACAATTAATTTTATTTGATGGAGTCCTCATGATATAAAATATATCTTGCATAAAAAATACACCCAGACATCTGTGGCTATTGTGGCTGTCTCCCAAAACAAATGAAACCACAATATTAATATACTGGAATTTTAAATTTTGAATGATAAAAATTGTAACAATGTATTTTGGTAACCTCTGGTGTCTCTATGACATCTGTTAAAATAATGAAGACGGTACATGAGTGAGTAAAACAATGAGGAAAAATATAATTAAATTAACATAGGCTTAGCAAATTTTAAAAAAAAGACAAATAAAACAAATTTATTTTTTTGACTAATTCTTACCTCTGACCTCTGTTGTAACCTCTTGTTGAGTTCGTAGATTCTGTAGTCGGGCTGGCTAACGAAAGGCGTATGCCTCCTGTAGAAAGGGAAAGAATTGAAGATGGGTAAGTCTGGCGGTGCTGCCATGATTCTAACATGGGACTAAGTGGTCTATGCGGAGGCTCACACTGCTGAGACGACACTACTGCAGTAGCCATGTATAGTTGCTACACTCTCTGATGCATGCACACACACTGACTGACTGCTTGCTGCTGCTGCATAGCCTGTCTGCCTCACTGAGTGTTAGCAGGCTCACACACACACAACCAAACGCCAACACTCTGCTCTCCGATGAGTATGTGGAAGGTTTTAATGAATCATATTTTATGCAGTAGGCCAGCAGCAGGTCTGAGATACATGGCTAGCTTTCACTAGAGTTGAGTGGAGATACAGTGGTATTAATGGGAGGAGGAGGATGGTGAACAAAATAGTGATGTACTACTAAGAATAAAATTACACCAAATGTGGTATTGTTTTCCAATAACATGTGGTGCCACCTCTTTAATGTACAGAACAAGCTCCCTTTTTCCTGGCTTATTTTTCTGTTTGCCAAGACATCTAGGTAAATTGAGGGCCAAGCTTGCAGGCAATCTCTGACCCTTAACAAACTACCAATGGCTAACACAAACTCCAATGCTCTACTTCAGTTAGCAAAAGATATTGAATACCAGCCAATGTGTGAAGGTATATTAGTACTTATACATGGTAACTGATATAACAACCCGGTGTCATGTTAGCTCCTTCTTGAATGATTTTGTGCATGACCGAGTAATTTTGAATGGTTGGTGGGCATACAGCATTAGCAGTGGTCAGTGGTTTTAATTTGACTAGGGAGTCATCTGCAAGGGCATGGTTGGTACCACAGTTCTCTGAACCAGGTTCAATACCACACAACATGCTTAAAGTGAAATTTTTACGGGTATTAAATTTTCACTCGCTCCTTAAATCCAATTTTTACACAAATTGAAGACTTTGCAACAAAATTAGTTCTGCAGTTGCGAAATGTAAACATGAGGGAAGGAAACACACTTTTCCTGAATTCTATGTTTTGTGCAGTCATTTTATCTACTCAAAATTATACCTACAAAATTAACAGCGTACAAAATGTACATTGCATTGGTAATGCATTACAGCTGAGTAACATTGAAAGGTGAATAAATTTCATCATTTTATAATATGCAAGTATTCTCTAAGTACTGCCAACTATATTCTTATTTAGTGGGCGTGGTTTATCATGTTGTAAGAAATGTAATTGCTTTAGACCAAAGCTCTGACCATCCGTTACTGAATAATGTTTGCAGCAATTACGTAGTGTAGTCCAATATTTGACACACATAAACCGTGTGTTTATGCTGCGTAATGCACATCGCGTTTGCACACAAATGCAATATGCAGCAGGCGCGTGCCCTGGCGGATGGCTTTGGTGGCTCAAGCCCCCGGGTTTTCAGGGGAAAATGTTTAGAAATCAGCCTAGCCTATTTGGGGCACATTTCAACCACACAGCCCCCCCGGGGTTGCCGGTTAATAATTCTGTGCATGCCTCTGCACAGTGTGATCACCACACCAAGACTTTGGCTCCTTGGATTGAAAAACTTATTTTCAGAGGATGCATGATTTGTTAATTTATTGCAAAAAAAATGAGGTATACCTATGTTTGACAAATTCAGTTGAATAAACCAAAATTACACAATTCTAAATCAGAATGAAAGCACAAAAAATGCCTTTTTTATTGTTTTGGCCATCTACGATGGTGCCATAATGGATGGGTATCCAATACTTTACTTGTGGTGGATGTAGCACCTCAAATATTGAAGCCTGGATCCATTATACACCATCTAAATGGCCACCAAGGTTTAGGTTCGAATTTGGGATAAGGTTTTGATAAGGGTTAGGTTAGGTTTTAGGACTAAGGATATTTAGGATTTAGGATTAGAATATGTTTAGATTAGGGTAGGATTTTTTATTGTGGGTTCAGCAGGGGGGGGGGTAGGAGACAACATTCTGCTGATGTGGGCATCGGGATTTCGTTCCAAACGGTAATTTGGGGATTACTACGTGCATTTTCTTCTATGGCAGTCTCGGTCCCCCAAAATGACATTAAAAATCATCTCTTAAAACTTTGCCAAAGACTTAGTTATCAGGATAAAAAGACAAAATTATTTACTTCAAACATCCGTTCGGGTTAGTGGATTAACCCCCCGCTGCAAAATATTAAGTTCCGAATACGGGTCGTTTAGATTTCAATATTTGTACCCAAAAGCCTAGTATTTAGTTTTTCCCCCAAGTCTTGTGTAACCGTCGATAGCAATAAGAAAGGCTCCCTTCCTACCGTTAAGTTCTTTGAAACAGACTAGCACCCGAGCTTGAATGTCCCGTTTTGAATTGGCTTGCTGTTAAGTTGGTAAGTTGGCAGGTTTCCACCCCCCCCCCCGGTGATTCAGTTGAAATTTGAGTGTTGGTTAGAATTTAGGGTTAGAATTAACATTCAAGGTTGATTAGGATTTAGGGTTAGTAGTATTTAGGTTAGGTCAGTATATTAAGATTAGGGTCATTATTTAGATTCGGCCAGGTCGGTCAGGGTTTAAGAGTTAAGATTAATATTTAAGATTGCTTAGGATTTATAGTTTATGGTAGAATTTGTTAAAGTTTAGGATTTAGGATTAGGAGTTTAGGTTAACTTTAGGATTAGATTAGATAGGTTTTCGGGGTTAGGTTAGGATAGAGTGAAAGCACTACTACCAGGGATCTCTACCCAAAAGTGTAAAAATATTGAAACTTGCAAGAGTTAAAGTGAAGGGCAAGTCTTGTATTTTCAATCTCCCGGGAGTGACCTGAAAGGCTGAGGGAAATAAAGGGGAACAAGAAAAGTCGCAAATTTTCGGGTGGGAGTCGACCCAGGGGGAAAAGGTGCCCTTCGGCCCCAGCCCCATGACCCGGATAGCACGCTACGCGGTGTCGCGGGCCCTCCACGATTCGTGCCCAATATGTCTTGTTTTAATGACATCATCGCTACTTTTTCTGGACTAGTGCATTTTTCTCATTAACCCAGGGAGTTTTGGTGAGTCCTAGTCTGTGCTATGGTTACAAAAACAATGGCTCCGTGCATTTTGTTAATGGTAACCCTCTAATGTTTTTCTGGGATGTTACAATGTTTCATATTAAAGGTGCAACAAGAGATTTCAATTCAATACATATTTTGTGTCATGGAGTGTGTTCACATAACATTTCTCTCCTCGTTTCTTGCCTTATATTTGGGTATGGATGTCCTACCAGTGACAAAAAGGTGTTTTGATTTGCTTATATAAACCGGCTGCAATTACTATGTCGCTCTAATATAAAGTATATTTTTTTTTTTTACAAGAGAAAATATATCTCTTATTCTGCTCTCACTTAATCCTTTCAAATAGGGAGATTTTTGATAGCATGCAAAAATAGGCCTTCATTTTTTAAAGGACACCTGATATGTGAAATCTCAAGCTGCACATGTAAGTAGACCTCTGTGTCTCAAAATCAATTTTTTTGGCCAAGAAGTTTGTTCTTAATCATTCAGATAATTCTAAAAACTGTTTGGGAAGCATGTAGGCAAATGTGCTAACTACACAATTTTTTCGACAGTTAACTGAAAATTTGTTATGATTGCAAGCCTAGTGACATGACCCATAGCGCACAATTTTCATAGTTTTTATTTTCACTTTTTTATGGTTAACTTCAGAGCCACAAATTTAAATGCCTACAAAGATATTTTTACCCATAGGCTGGTATTCTGACAGGGAGTCTAACTTTAGACTGGGTTTAAAAAAGGTTAGTTTAGTCCTACATGAGTGGACCTTTTCCTTCCAACATACTCTAAAAATGTGCTGTAACAGGTGAGAAATTCCTCATGGATGGGACATTTAACTTTCAGTTTTTGAAAGAAAAAACATGTCCACTCATGTAGGACTAACCCTGGTTTAAACTTGGGTCTACAGTTAGACTCCCTTTCAGAATACCAGCTATAGGGTTTAAGTGTGAAGCTGTTTGCAACTTAAAACTGCAAAACTATAAAGACACATTAACCCTCTACAGTATAGGGAGTACTGGGTAAGGGGGCTTGTGCTTGCTTATATGCAATAATGTGAAAGACATAATGAACATTGAGATAAACTATACTGTAATATGTACAGTTTTGATGATCCTTCAATGAAAAATCCCTCACCACACCCTTGTATTCATCAAAATGGATACCTCCATTATTCAACATTCAATAATTAATTTTACAAACTATATGAGTTAGGAGATATCCATATGCATAAAATGGAGGTGTTTTAAGCAATTGATTTTTTGAAAATTTATTCCAAACTGGAATAGAATATTTTGACCTGCTTACATTGACACGTTTGTATTTCCTTTCTGTTTAATCTCACTGAAAACCGAATGAGGTTACATTCTAAGTTCAAACAAAATTATGCCGGCGGCACTCTTAGGAATTTTTATCAACTTATCCAAGAAAATTGTTGAAAAGTAATGAAAAAAATAACCAATGCAACAGAAAGAAATTAAGCAAATTAAAACCAGTCTCATGTACATCCGTTATCGAGCAATGCTCCAAAAAAGAGTTGCCTCATGTTCAATGTCTCTCAGATGGAGTGAGAATATTAAGAGAAATCACTGATTAAATCTATAATTAACTTTGTTTTTATGGAACACAAATTCATACCTTTTCTTGTGATTTCCTGTTTTTTCTACTTATTTTATAGTGTCTAACATTTTTATTTGTTTAGACAATTTTCTCTCCTGCCACCTCCTCTTCTCTCACTACACACACTCTCTCTCTCTCTCTCTCCTTTACTTTCTTTCCCTTCCTCTCCTCTATTCTTCCCTCTCTCTCCCCCTTTTTGTTAAATCTTGATTGTAGGGTAGAGCACTGGTGCATATGCAACAAGACTGAATTAATTCAGGTAGCTAGGCTTCAATCAAGACTTGACATGCAAAACATCTAGTAACCAACTAATACAGATAATAATTGACCATTGTTTTGTATATTGTTTAAATTATATATCAATTTAGAAAAATAAGAGTGTCTGTTACTTCAATAAATCAAGCACACGTTAAGATGCACATCTTTTCCATTCTTCATCATTATTTTGGCGACTATTTTGAGAATGCATCTCCATAGTTGAGACTTGCCTTGTTCAGTCTATCAACCTGGTAGATGCTGTACAAAGGCTTCTGGTCACAGGTAGACTTTTACAAGACCTCATATTGACAGACACTTCCCTCTTTAATGTACTTTATGCCCTTTAAAAATATGTGAGCACTGCTAGTGTGCATAAAATTATAGCAAATTAATTATGAAACAAAGGACATGGGTGGAATGCTTGCTAAATAAAACCTCTTTCAAGCCACATTAATGGCAAATCAAGGTGAAGCTCAAGACTGAAGCTCATTTAAAGCAGGATAAAAATCTTTAATATCACAAAACAGTGCTTTAAAAATATTCAAACAGTATTCTTCATTCTACATTAAACAAGTGAATGAGTACAGTGAATGATTTGTATGTTTAAAAAATATCATATTCTCCCTAAGTCACTTTAGGTAGGCACTTAATTTATAACGTAAAAACAATTTCATGAGCAAATTATTTTCATTGACTAGTACGAGCCTTCATTTGGTCACTGTCATGAATCTATTTCTATCCTGTATACTACAGTATTGTAAGCTAATTTTTCCAATTTCAAACAATTTAATCATCTCATTGAAATAAGTTACAATTTATAGTTGAATGAATTCACTTGCTAGTGCTTACCACCTCACGAGAGTAAATGCAGCATTTAAAGGCCGACTCAAGATTTTCCCAGGATGGCCATGCTCAATTTTCTAACAAATCATGTTTTTTGCATACATACACAATGCTTATCCACATACTAATCACTAAGAATTCTAATAGCTAAGCTCAAATCAATGGCCATATAGAAAATCAAACTCAAAATCCAGTTAATGTTATATACATAAATTTGACGGAAACTCAGCCAAATTTCTTCCAGGTGAAGTCAACAGTTCACAGAAAGTCTAGTAGTTAGGAAGCTTGGTTAAAATATGAGGTTAGTTCCAAACTATTTGAAGCATGTTGCTATCCCAAATTCCAAACCAAAGGGGAGAATTTCAAATTAATTACAAGTATTTCTTACAATGTTTCCACTGAAGGTTGATTCCTAATTTCAAGGTGTTTTGCAAATCTCTTTTAAAAATCAAATTCCAGGTAAATATTTTGCTTCTTCAATCACTTAAAACGATGTACATTCATATTCAAAATTAGTGCCATAAAAATGGATATTTTAGACTTTCAAATTAAAATTACAACCATTTTGACAGGTTTTCATTTTCCATGAGTTTCCATGCACAAAAGTATCTTCCCCGGTTTTCCAAACCAAGATTGCGCAAAGCCCTGTGATCACAATTTTCCAAGTTGGTACCTCTTAATATTCCTATGATTGTATATCTGTTAAATCCGAAGAAATTACTTTATCACGAATAAGATTAAAGTGATCAAAATGACCATTTTGTCCCTTTGAGATTTAAATATACAGTACAATATGATGTCATAACAAGTGTTACTTGGTTTTCTATCCTACAACACATAGTTGCAAACTCACTGGTGACATTAAACATTGAGAAAAACATAATTAGAATCTTAAATCTGCACAAAGTATCTGCCATATCTACTGTTTTGCCCAGTCATGCCTACTTGTTATGAACAAAATGGCTGACAGTGCCGACTTTAATTTTACCTTGCACAATGTCCAGGACTTGGGCAAGTCTAACTTAAAGGATAGAAGTCAGGCAATCAATAGAAGAAACAACAGACGCACCATGCACACATAACCATCTTTTTCTCTCATACATCAGTTTTTAAGAAAAACAATCGGATGAAATGTGTGAACTGCATGTTGTTCTGAATTGTCTTAAATTTAAGGTGTTTTTTAAACTGCAGTGCATAAAAACATTTGTCCAAAACTGGTCTATAGAATCAAATCTTTTTTTAACATTTTTCAAATTTGAAATACTAGATAATTTTCTTCAGAAATTTTGCCTTTGTAGTTTTCACTTTATTTTCTCAAAAACATATTTTAATGAGAATAAGATGGAATCTTACGAAAATAAAAGATTGGAGGAAACCATAATTCATATTTTAATTGCTTTTATTCTGGTACATTTTGGGCAACAAACGGTATCTAATACAGAAAGAGAAGGGCACACAGGTGAAATAAATTTGTAATTTTGATCCACAGCCTTACACAATGATTGCAAGTATATATACAAATTAAATGTCTGCCATTTTCTACAGGGTTCATACAATGCCGTATGCTGAATAATTTTCATGAGGGTCAATTTTTCACGATTTTCACTGATCTGAGCACTCGGCAGTGTCTTCAATTTGTGGTTTCAACTAGCTTTAAACTAATATCCTATAGCTTAGAAATATTTTGCTGGATGTTAAATTCACATAGTACTTGTGATAATGTAAAAATGACAGCCATGCAAAAATAACCCTCTACATGTATGCATGGTAATATTCTCTAATAATATTCCAAAATTTTAAAATAAAAATTCAGCAAAAATTCACAACAAAATACAGTTCAATACCAACCTAAATACAGCAATTGGTATTGTATAAGCTACATAACAGATTAAAGGGACAGGAGGAGATCTTTTGATACACATTTCTCTCACAATTGATCGGTTGTGGAACACCTACCTAGAATGTTTCAAAGGTTTATTGGACAAACAAATAAAAAAGAAAATAAAAAACTATGTTTCAAATTTGCCTGCTATCGTAATCGTTCCCATAGAAAAGCATGCTTTGATTTTTCTGTTGTGCATGACAGAAAATTTTAAATCATCAACTTAATGATCGTATCAGGGCCGTACGCAGGATTTATTTTGTAAGGGGTGCGTGGCTTTAAAAAAAGTGGACTTTTTTGGTAAAGGTGGACCTAACCCCCTCTAAAATGGGTCTTTTGGGAACCTTTTGTATCTTATCACCAAAAAGTGGCCTTTCTTGTCAGAATTTTGGACCTTTTTATCAAAAAATTAAGCAAAAAGTGGACCTTTTCCCCCTTTGTGGGATTTTTTTTGGGGGTGCAACCACACACCCCATATCCATCCCCCCCAAAAAAAATTGAGGGGGGCTTCTTTCTGAAAATGATTTCATGTCTCTTTATAGGGGTATTGCATGATCCAGAGCCTTGTCACCACTGCCCAGCTCATCTAACCTCAACAAATTCGAGATTTTTTTTTTTTTTTGTGTTTTTATATGCATCTGAACAGTTGGCCTTATTATAGAGCACTGTGCGGCTTAGTCGTATGTGCATATTCAGTCTCCATTCTGTCAGAATATTTATTTTCTTTCTGTCCGTAAATAGAAAAAATACATTGTGGTCCCCGGACTCAATTAATCGTGTCTCTGCCTCGCGGTTTTGTTAATTGGGGCCAAAGTTCACATGAGGTTCACAAAGGTCACCAACATGCCAACCCCAACCCCCTCCTTTCCACCCAAAGTTACACTCAACATCTCGGACCCTTACGAACTCACACGACAGAGCATCAGCACTGATATTAGGGTTAACATTTTTGACCAGACACACGCAGATACACAGATACATGTACACAGACACGCAGATTATACTAACGAACCGGATATCCCTAGTTTGCCTTCTGCAATTCTTGCAGCCGACCCAAAATTACAACAACCGTCTTGGCCTATATCATCCCCTATGATCTGAACCATTTGCCTATAACTCAAAAATCACCATTAGAATCAAACTGAAATTTTTGATATATAGCCATTTCAACAGAATATCTAATGAACCATCACAAAAAGAGCAGACTAGTGCTAGATTAACAAAATGCACCTTTTAATTTTCATGAGATACCTAAAGCAGATGACATATAATGTCTTCAAAAAATGCTTTTAAAATCTCTTTATCTAATCATTCTATGGTCCTCTAAGTATGCTTTCGGATTAAATCAATTTTGTAAGAATTGAATTTGATAATTGGGCGGACAACTAGACACAAAAATGTTTGTACATGTGTCCAAAAAAAAGTGGGGTGCAACAGATAACTCATATTTCTCAAAAACTGCTAAAGCTGGATTCATTTTCACATCATGCAAGGATTTAAATTCTACTCTTCTGTATAAATTGTGTAAATCCCATGACAATGCCGCCACACGCAAACGAGAGATATAAACATTATTAAACTAATCTGTTTTTCATCCATTCTCATTGGATTTACACAGTTAGTGAGTATCTGTACTCAGACCAGACATTTGTGGTCAATCGCGTGCCTTGACAAAATTATCAACCTCCAGAATGGAACCTGAAGGTGATAATGCTACTAAAATTCATACATGTGCTGTAATCCTAAACAAATCTTCCATAATCCTCTAACATAACAACTTTAAACAGCTGAGAGCCCTGATGATAGTACTCATTCAAACGTGGTTAACCTGTTGAAATAGTCATTGTCGGGGTAGTGCATGTAAATGGAACAGATTTAAGAACAGCAATGGATGTTGATGAATTTCGATTCGAGTCCAAATTAAAGAACAAAAATTAATAATTGTGTGAATCTCTTAGCTATTAATGAAAATGAATGTCACATTCCAATTGTGTTATTTAACACCTTCACAAAGACGAGAAACGGCAAGAAAAATGTACTGTATATGTTGTGCCATTACACATTTGGGTCTGGCTAAACAATGGCTGGCAAACAAGCCATGCGAGCAAAGGACTTTCATATCACTCACTATTTTAATTTCTTTTCTTGTAAAATAATGTGACGATGATATGCAAACACAGCTCGATGTGCCACTTAGTTTCCAAGTTTATATGTTATTCAAAGCAAAAAAAACACGCATTGAGCATGAAACTGCACAGGTCGAAATAACAAAATAGACATAAGATGTGCTGATCATAATTAGTTAGAAAGGCGACGGTATGCTATTCGTTGCGTGTTTTATTTCTATCTAATGCCTATATTGCCATTTTAATGAAATCTAAAAAAACTATATTATGTACATTTTAGTTCTTTTCCTCAGTTAATATTTATGGTATTCCATGAAATAAGCAGTTCATTCAAATGTGCTGAAATCACCCACCCGACGCATAACGAACACATGATGTGAACGGTGTAAATCCCATTTGGAATGGGTTGAAGGACCAGGTGGCACCTTTAATACTCATTCAAATCCTCTGGCTTGCGTGGGTAGATTGTCATGGGATTTGCACAATTTATCCAAAAGAGCATAATAATATCCCCATAAGAATGAAATTCACAAGCTTCAGAGTTTGAGAAATCAGAGTTTATCATGCTGCACACTTTTTGGGACCACCCTTGTACAGTTGCAGTATCATAATGAAGCTGCGCTCTGAAGGGTTGTGATACAGCAGACTTAAGAGCATTCTTGATCGACTATTTTAAGAAAATTAAGAGTAGTACTGACCTAAAAAACACATTCCAACATAAGACAGGATTAATTACTCCTACCGGTATTCATGTTTGGGTTTAATTTAAATTTGAAGCCCTTTTTATGGGTATTTTTTTAAAGAATGAGGTGGAAAAAAATATTTACTTCTGTTTAATTTCTTCACACAGGAGGATATCAAACAATTTTAAATTAAGAAATAAAGGGTAATGTTCATGGTTAAGTGGAGAACGAGGCCCCCCCCCCAATGCCACCAAAATTTAGATTTAAATTTTGCAGAAAAGTCACCCCTTTTCTTGAGGGGAGATGTTCAAAAAAGGACCATTGTAGGGAGGGTTTGGTCCATTTTCTAGCAAACAAAAAAAGTCCACTGGTCAAAAGTTCTGCACCTTCCCCAAATTAAATCTTGCATACAATAAAAAAACCCTGGAGAGGAAGTTGGAATGGTCTAGTGGTTAGCAAGTTTTCATTGGAGCAAAGGGTCCCAAGTTCTAATCTCAGTGGGGCCCTTGCTTGGATTTAATTGGGAACTCATTTGGATTTAATTTGTTATCCGATAGTGATTAAAAACCTGAACAACACTTTTCGTGGTCATTAGTGAAATGGACAAAGGAACATGAAAGCTTTGCAATTCCAATTCGGCGTTTCCTAAAAAAATTACACAATTCGTAGTGTGTTGAATGAAATTGCAATATTGGTGCTGGAAGCTGCGGCCTCTAAGTTGCATTGTGTCGTTCTAGTAATCAATAAGTTGTAAAAGTCTCTAACATATTTGGCCTAAGGCCACGATTTGAGATTAAAAAACCTTGATTATTATTATTTTATTATAAAAACGTGCGGTTTTGATGTGGATGTGATGGCACTTAAAGAGGACTACTGCAATTGAAAAATAGTGTGACCTCAAGATTTTTTTAAAATCGAATTTTTGCATGGTTGTAAGCTTGATCTACAAAAGCCCTCAACCGAATTGATTAAGACCAAAATCAGCTTCCTTATGGTAAACAGAACAATTTTATAATTAGCGTCGCCGGCGACGTAAATTCAGCAGACGACGAAAATGGCGTTTAACACTAAGAAAAAACGACACGCCGTATGCATGTTTCCACACTCTATGCACACTGTTTGATCGGTCTAACCTTTGTGGTTTTAATATTCAGTGAGTACGAGTCAAAAATATTCATGTAATATTACACATTTGTTGATTAAAGTATGGAAAACTTAACAGGTGGCCTACAGAATTACCTGGATGTCTTTACCTAATTATCAATGTCCCTATCTGTGTTGGGGTTATGTTATTTTATGTTAAAATATATCTCTGTTCTTCAATGGCCTGACTATCATTTGAGAGCAACATGAAGAAAAAGTCTATTTCGTGAAAATGTTGTCAGTGCCGCTTTAAACTACTGTGCCTTAATATGATGGTTAACCATTAAAATGGCAGTTTTTTTTTTTGTCCTAATTTTTTGCAAAAAAATTCAACAGATTTTTAAAGCTGAACTTCAGAAAGGGACAATGTGAGAGATAATACGTCCCTTCCATCCAATACCAAAATTGATGCTACTTCCGGGCTAAAGGTTGGGCCCAAAGACGTTTGAAAAACAAGCACCTTTGAACTCTAAAAGGTATGGAAAAAAATATCCATGGACACTTTTAGATTCAGCACGTTTAAAGGTGCATTTTCATGATAAAAGCATCTTCTGTTTTTCTTCACTGGCACTAGGTATCCCTGAGAAAAGCTTATTCACAAATATTGAGTTGATCCCGATCTATGAGCAATTGCTATGAGCAATTGCTTGTTTCCCCGGTCCCATAGGCCACAGTGCTGTAATTTCTGTCAGTTTAACGACAGAAAATACAAATTACAAATTTCTTACAGATACTGACCAACTTTGCACGTAAAGATTAGGTACGCTGGTTAGGGCAACGTTCAGGGATGATATAACAATCCGACTCTTGCGGTAAGTCGGGGGACGAGGTTGTGGTCACGGAAATGCCCATTTAATTGTAGCAGCAAAGAAAAAAAGACCGACTGAATGATATTATTAATCTTTCCCTGGCGATGGCCCAGTGCACACAAGGGTTGGAGAAAAAACTTAATAAAAGCCGCAGTACCGTTATTATAAGGGAAAGGTAGAAGGAAATGAGGGTAACGCTTAATTCACAAAATCAGAAGATCAAACACAAACATTTAAAGAATGACAAAGTGCAAAAATATTATTCGCCAAAAATATTTACACTTTAACACGATAAGTAGACTAGTGAAAGTCCTGCAAGATTGTTTGTGATTTTAAACACACACAGAAGCGATCCAACAACGAAAATATCATTGGTCCGATCTATAATAGCCTCACCCCCAGGATTTACCGGAATGCTTTAAAAAATTTTGGATTGTTTCCTTGGAAACAAAAGGGGAAAAAAAAAAATCTATTCTCTCATTACCCTGTGAAATCTTAGGGCTAAATGGAAATTTGGTTTGAATGTTATAAGTGAAAAGGTGCCCCATTTGGTCGACAATATTAATTTTACATAGTACTCTATGACTACAGGGATTGCAAATCAGTTTTAGCTCTCAATCAAAAGCGGTCGAAATATTGTCACGAAACGTTAAGCTGGGTGGTATTTTTGGGGGAAGGTCATTTATTTAAACTTTATATACTTAAATCGTGTCATCCCTCTTTAAAATGAGAGAGAAAAGAGAAACCGCAAACAAATGTATAAGTTAGAAAGTAACTTTCTACCAGCGAGTCAGTTTGACATTTCTCTAAACACATCATGAACAAATCGAACGCTTACCTTTAGATGAAATTGTGTTATTTCAAGTATTTTTTCTTTATTATTTATTTTGTGCTCTTTTGATCTCAAATCAAAAACAAATTAAAATTCTTTTTAAAAAGTTAAAATATGCAATTTTTATTTGCCTGATAAGTAAAACAAAACCTAGTCTGTAAGGCGAGGACAAGATTGTTGGATTTCTTTCTCTGTCTGCCTTCAGTGCCTTAAATGAGCTGATGAGGGCTCCATTCTATTTCCTTCAGTGGTGGTTTCAAGAAACTCGGTCCAATGTCTCTGTCATAGTCAACCACCCAAGGCCTCCTGATTCCTTGTGTGATAGTCGTCTGCAGCAAACGTAGATACTACACTGAGGGTGTATTGAGTCCAATCCCACAATGCACCAGTTTGGGGAAATGTCACCTCAATAAGGTCATGTGAAATCCCACTTAAGTCCTATTCTTAGCACATAAAAACTGACTTTTACACTCATTTAGCCCACAAAGAATTAGTACTTTACTCTGGGCCATGAACGGCGTGATCGTTACGTGTACTGCATTCTACGTGTAACCCGATGGTGCGCCGTTTTGGCGGAAAAAAGGGGGCGTACGTTCTAAAGTGTCAAGAAATACGAGCCAGAGTATAGGTAATTGTTACCACAGGATGTAATGTATCATGGTTCTCAAAAACTTCTTAATACAATTTTTATTCCATCCTCTATCTATCTAAGTAAGACATTTTGTATGTTTGTTTACAGTACAATATTAGAAGGCACCATTGGGGCAAAGTGAATTTGGGGAGGGGGTGTGAGGGGAGGGGTGCGGAAAATCAAACAAGAGGAGAATAAAAAAAACACAATAACAAAATGAACAAACAATGGGCGCCCCCCCCCCCCCCCACCCGCCTCCCACATTTTGTCCCCACCCCCCCCCCCCCCACCCCAAGTCAAGGGGGGGGCACCATCCCCTGGTGATAGGATGCCTCACCTCCGTCCCAATCAAAATACCTGTGCCCCACCCCTGTCCTCTTTGAAGCCACTAAGAATCTGGGTGTGTGATCTATGGTTTGCATTGGACTTTCAGACAAATATTCAAGGGGCAAACCAATCAATGATCCTTGGGTTCCCAGAGGACTTATTCCGTCCGCAAATTGTGGTTCCAGGACACATCTTTTGTCTCGTCTCATCAGCAGTTGTATTCATGATTATGTTTGTGGCTTTATGCTGTTAATGTTATTTATTTAAGTATTACAAAGAACAACCTTCTGCCGCTCGGATTGCGTGGTGTGCGTCTATAGGGTACTCGTATTGCGTGGTGGGCGTCTTAAAGCAACTATCTTGTAATTCAAAGGTCGTGGGTTCCATTCCTCCTATACCACAAATTTAATTTAGTATGCTATATTTTTAGAATGAGCAATTGCACCAAAACATCATAGTCAGCATTTTGAAACAGAAAAGGGAATAGTTGATATGAGAAAATTCAACTGATGTGTCCTGAAACATAAGTCATTTTGCGTCTAATTCAACTATATCACAATAGGTGGTCATCTGGCTTTCGTGATTCCCTGGCTTTTTAAAAGTACTACCTTGTTTGCAACTCGTTTTTTTCGTGGTTACCATGGCCTTGTGGGGCAACATTTTCACGAACCATTCGAACTTGATCTTGCCGGGCCCAAGCTACACCCACCCACCAAGTTTGCGTGAGCGTACAACCCCCGACCTCCAAGAAAACGGGCCACAGACACACAACAGCCGTGGCCCTACTTGTCCTGTGTGGCATGTTGGCCATTGAAATTGGCAAGTGAATTGAGACTTTGATTTACATAAATCCTAGAAATTAATGGGTCATTATCTCAGCACACTGGTGTATATGGGTCCATGAACTGTGGCCAGAGAATGAGGCAATATATCATAAACATACCAGATATCAATGGGCCATACCTCATAGCGACTGGTGTATACGGTTATTGAACTGTTCCATGTATTGAGGCCTAATATATCATAAATCATACCCAAGGAACCAATGGGTCAATATCTCAGTTCACTGGTGTATACATCATTGACTTGGGCCAGAGAAGTGAGGCTAATATATTAAAACAAAAACATAGACCCAGAATCCAATGGTCATTCTTATCACGCATGTATACGGTCATGGAACCATGCCCGCTAAAGCCAACACGCAGTAATAGCTGTGGTGTTATGAAACATCACACGTGAAATTACAGAATATTAACTTTGCCTCACATCCTAATATCCCTTGTGTAAGTAGAGAGTCCCGGTGATCACACAAAACCTCATCACTGGAAGAGCTTTATAATTGGTTTAGCTTCCCAGTCCTGCTTCTTTACACTACCAAACTCATCTTTGGACTTCCGTATACATGTTATCGTTGTAAAAGTATCAATGATCTCGGATAGATGCATACAAATCATACACTGTGTGGCTGCCGTGTGTCGGTCGGCAAAATTAAAGAAAAGGTCCTCTTGTGAAAACGATTTTAGTAAAAATGTCTGCAAAAAATATATGATGATTTGAATTCCTATAATACTTTGTGACTGAGGCAAGAAAACTTTTCGATAACCGCCAAAAAATAGACAACTCTGAAATCTGGCATCTTTGAGAATAATAGTCTTTTCTCTAGTGTTTATGTTACATTATAATGGCAATTGCCCAAAAAACCAACATTTTTCCTGTCCTCTTTCAGAAGATACTGTAAAACAAGTAAATTTCGCTATCAATTTAATTTCGCTAATTTCGCTAAGACATCCAAATCGCTAAATTAAAATTGCCGCCAATAAAGATGATACTAGTAGTCTAACATACATGTTGATTCAATTTAGTGTAATAATTGCTGCAAAAATATGATGATTTGCTAATTCGCTTAATTAATAAGAGTTGCCGTGAAAATTAAATTGTTTTACAGTATTTTGACAATCCCACATGCTTGCAATGTGCCTATACTGTACTGTACTAAACACATGCGTGGTGGTGTCCTAGGGTAATTTGCCCACTTTTTTTGCTCCCTCCCCCACTACCCAGTTCCCCTTTTTCCTCCAGCAAGAGGAAAATAAATTTTTGGCAAAATCAGCACGAATGATTTTTGGGCCAAAATTGGTACAAATCTGCAAATTTTAGGTGTTTTGCCCTGCAAATTTCACTTTTTTCCCAAAAATATTTTTTTTACTTTTTCCCCCCCCCCTTTCCCCAGGAAAAGTCGCCTTGTGCGGGCCACTGAACTTTTTAGTGATAAAAAACCGCGTGTTAAAGAAGTTTATAGAACCACAAGACATGATACAAAACATTCCCTTAAGCACTAGCAAGTTTTTTATAGGTTAGAATAGGATTTTGTGGGATCACTGAACTGATGAAGGTGAAAATTTCCCAAACTGCTCTGCCTTTTCAAGCAATGAAAAATGCACTTAACCTTTCGTGCTAGGCTATGTTCAACTCCTTCAACGCCCCATTTAAACTCTCTCCTCTATCTACCCCCTAGTAGTCCAATATATTTATGATGTGATGACCCAAACAAATTGCAATGAAGTAGCGATGGTTTGGTGTTAAAATCCTGTGAAATTGATCCAAAAATAACATCAAAAGTTTAACCAAAATCACCCTCTGGACAAGCGAAATCAGGAGGGCATTTGTACAGGCTAAAAATTAGAATGGTTTGAACCATTTCACTGAACTTTACAACTGTAAAAATAAAACGCCCCTCGTTTGGACAAACCACCTCGTTTTTAGTGTCTCCTCACAATTAGTATTAGCGTTGTTATCTATCAACAATATAAAAACGAGTACAACACGGTACGCAATGTACCCAAGATAATTGATATGCTAACCAATCAAAAATGATAAACAGAGCAAGTGCCACACAATGCAGCATTAGGTGTGCTGCCTCATTTTTGTACTCGTTTTCACAGGGAAGCCTGAACTCAAATTGGACCCTTTTTTAAGTGGCTATCACAAAGGACACAAAAGGTTAAGTCTCCATGGTTATGTGGGTGGCTGGTAGAAAACGAGGTGGTGTAATTGATTGGAAATCCACGACAAAAAGGAGGGGCCGATATGGTTGTATTGAGTATCAGAGATATAGATGTAGTGTCTAAACAGTGTAATGAAGTGAGAATTCAAAAGGGGAACTGGTGTGCGAGAAAGCTTACCCAGCATACTGTACAGGTTGGTAAAAGGCTCGTAGTGGTGCGCACTAACGAAAACAATATATGATCTATAGTACAATAGGCACACAGTTCAAGGTCATATTGGGGGAAAATTTAATAGAAATGGTCCAATTTTGTTCAACTTCAATTTGGACACACTAGATGAGTAATTTATATAGGTTTTGTTCGACAGATCTTCTTAAGAATTACAGAGAGACTAGTGACCTCCCATAGACCTGTAGCTCCCATTTTTTTGCATACATTAGATGGTTTGTACCTGTATATTTTCAGCTTCCTGTACCATTGACGAACCATCATTTGACACAATTTTTATAACAAACAGATATAACTGGAATTGATCCCCCCCCCATGTGGAAACCTATTGGCTTTTAACTATTTTTGATGGTTGTAAAGTTTTATCAATACAATTCGTGGAGAAAAATTCTTTGCAATAGTTTTGGGTTAGGGTATCATTTGTCTTAATGTGACTTGCCTACTGGTTATGCCACTGGTTTGTGCATATATGTATAGCAAGAACAAAACTAAAAGGTTGGTAAAAGACAAGCCAATACTCGGGGGGGGGGGGGAGGAAGAGGTGTAAAATGCACCTTTTCTCAGATGGGTTACTGAATTTGCTTTGACATAATTCTACAAATTCAAATATTTTTCCCAATGAACACTTTCAATTACCCAAGTACGCCCAATCACATGAACTCAGTGTTTCCATTAGTAAACGAACATTTCTAAAATACGGTGCTACACACCAAACCAGCTTGCAACAGCTCATTTTCCAAATGTAACGCCATGCACCACACACGCAAGGCAGCCCAGGCCACTTTAACGTCTTCTTCGCACAACTCTCTGCCATAAACCCTGCACTGCGCCAATCCCACTAATTGGAAATTTAGTTTTGTAGATTGATCGCAATCAGCATAAAAGCTTCCTCCATACGTCCATCTTACACATTTGCTAGTTGCACGTGATGAAGTGTAATTGGATAGTACCATGAATTTAATAGTTTTAATGCACAGGATTTTGGTTCTTATCATACACATGATAAAGTCCTTTTGTTAAACACATAATATAATAGGTGGACTACACAAAGGTTGCAAAAGAAGCAGAAGGAAAAGCCAGATCCAGACGACGATCCGATGCGATCACTTGCTACCAAAAATAACTCTGAAAAGAATTGAGTTTCCAATACATTTTCTTGCAGGGTTTGTGCTACGTTTAAACTCACGAGATCCTGTCAGTTTTACTATCCTCATTTGTAAATCTGAGAGGCCCAAATTTCAAGGGTTAACCCCTGGTCACTCACTATTGGCCGATTTAGGCCAATCAGCAACATGGTAAGAAAAGCTTAAAAGTTACATATACAACATGTTTATTTTGATGAGAATTGAAACTGATGATACCATTATTTTTGCAATGAAAGAACTTAAAATAATGGTATCACCTTTGTTTCAATTCTTAGTCAGAATACCACTTCCCAAAAAATCATACCTTCTGTCAACTAGCCAAATACCAGGAGGGGTAGGACATGCCATCCTAACAGTAACAGTGAATTCAAATCGGCATCAACATCCGGCGCGACCCGAGTGCTAATCTTTTCAAAGACTTAATGGTAGGAGGAGGCTATTACGCGTATCTGACAGAGACTCGACAAAAGGCTATATCTGGTCATGAATATTTAAATCTATATGACCGTTATTGGAATTACACTGTTTTGCAGTAGGATTAATCCACTAACCCCAATGCATTTTTGAAGTCAATAATTTATTCCAAAATTATCATGGCATCACTATTGAACTAAGGTTTAAGAGGTGATTTTGTAATGTCACTGGGAACGAGATTGCCGTAGTAAATGCATGTATAGCAGTTTCCCAAATTACCATTTGGAAATTTCCAATGCCCGAATTGAGCAGGTTGTGTCCTACCCCCCCACCAAATAGCAAGCAAGTAGGTGTGTGTCTAATCCAGTAGTGTCCACACCTTACTACCTTTCCCCTCCCTACTGGGCATCTACCCCAGAATTCTAATACAAACCAAGAGGGCAAACGTCCTTAGTTAATATGTCGCACGTAACTGAAAAATCTAAAGATAGGTCTCAACATCGACCTAGTTTTATGATCTGGGCTTCATCATCAGCACTAGCATATCTTGTGTGTATACACTGTTCATTATAATACTTCTGGGTACCTTCGAACTTGGTTACACCATTCCCGGAGAATAAACGTGTAATAAGTTACATCTTATCCATTGAAGTCAATTGTTATTATAGTGGAGACATCACTCAAAACCTTATGACTGGTGTTGTTGGGAAGACTATCTGACCCACTGCTTTGGCAATTGAGTGTTTTGCCCAGTCAATGAGTAGGTTCATGCCCACATGTGTTATTTTCTGTAACACGATAAGCACAAAATCGCTGTGACCTCAATAGCTCGTCGAAATACTCTGGGAAAATGTCCTGATTTTAGGTCTAAAATACCTGAATTCACTATAAAATAATGTATTATTGTTGCAAGAATCTCACCTGCTATCTACATGTAAGTTGGTCTAATAATATGATGTGAAAGAGTGATTGGGGTTAAAACAAGAATTAAAGCGATGAAATTTTAAGTTTTTGAAAGTGTTGTCTCTTATGTTATGGGCATTTCTCTGCAAGTTTGGAGCCACAGTGTCACTTAAGTTTTGTAGGATGATCACACTAAAAAATATCATTGTTTGTTGCATTTTTAATTGTCAATGTGTTGGAGATATGCTGTATAGATAGAGAAAACCAAAAAAATTCCAAGAGATTCCCTCCTCATTCATTTTTTGGCCTATTTTTGGTGAAAATTAGCATTTTTTGCCATTTTTAACCTTGCACAAAATGTCACACTTTTTTACAGCTTCATTAGTGCATCCAATCATGTTGTATGGTTGATTTTATATTTTTATTGTTTACTTCAGTAGGTACCAACTGGGCCTTTTGAAAAATGCGTTTCTCGCACCACCCCGTTCCCCCGCCCGTCGCGATAGTAAATGGAGGGAAATATATTTTAAGATGACGGGAGAATGGATGGAAAATACGTGGTTTTCTCAACCACTGAAGCTGCTGGCGCCATAGCAGTTGCAATTTTAACGGTATCAAATGTTGACCACATTGACCATACAACTATTTCTAGTTATTTGACCTTATATGACCCTACTTGACCTGGAAATGACCTTCACAATTTCGTTTAGAATGTTGACCAACATCCACAATGTTTCCATGACCTACCACATGTTGAGTTAGTCGACCTTGAATAACCCCACGACCTTGAATGACCTTCAAATTTTCGGCAATTAATGCATCAGTTTTTCATTACCATACTACCCATGTTAATATGGATTTGACCTTGGATGACCCACATGACCTTGAAATGGCCATCAAAATTTTTGCACTGAATGTTGACCACACCCACCAGTTTCATCATCCTACCACATATAGTGATTTGAACCTTGGCATGACCCCACATAACCTTGAATGACCTTCAAATTTTTCGGCACTGAATGTTACCACACCCACCAGTTTCATCCTACCACATTGACAAGTGTTCAAAAGCATTTATTATTTTTAGAGTAATTTAATCATCTCCATAATGTGACCCTTGAGGAGAGGATGCCAGATGTTTTTTTTTGATAATTCAGAGATCCCTGTGTTAAGTAAAATGATACAATTTATGTGATG
This sequence comes from Ophioderma brevispina, assembly GCA_023653785.1. Lineage (NCBI taxonomy): Eukaryota > Metazoa > Echinodermata > Ophiuroidea > Amphilepidida > Ophiodermatidae > Ophioderma > Ophioderma brevispina. Next base: position 29,663 of record JAMKCH010008195.1, read on the forward strand.
GCCCGTTCACTATGAATGAGTGTTTCAAAGTGCTTCAAACCTTTCAGAATAATAAGTCGCCTGGCAATGGAATGGCTTAACAGCCATTTTTACAAAACTTTTTGGTATTAT
>JAMKCH010008196.1:0-89842 GCA_023653785.1 Ophioderma brevispina
CCCATTCATCTTTCTCTTTACGTATTCTGTTGTGGGATGGGTCAGACGGCTGAACAGGCGGGACTCCTTGCGCGATCCAACAGGCATTTATGTGATATTCTAGACTCATATGTACCTCATAATAATTGTAATTTGAAAATAACTGAGTGCAGGTTGGCTCCTCTTATGAATTTGACCCGAGGTGGCCAACTGGAAATGCCATCAAGCGTTTTTGGAATTAAGTGCACATTAAGCGTGCTAAGAAAAGGAAAGCATTTTAATGGATTTGACTGTTCGCATCATTTGCCGTTCAAAACTTAAGGAAATAAATTGTTGCGTCGATGCAGTTCGGTGCAATTTGGTTAATATTTATTGTATACGTCATAAATTTCTGATGGGTTTGAATATTATTTTTATTTATGCATTATTTAAAAAGTCTGGAACTGAAAGGCACTACATATTGATTACATCTAAGATGACGAATATGCATAAAGAACACTATTATGAGCTCTATATCGACCAGAGTTGAGATCTCAAATTTAAAAAACATGGAATACGATAGCATGGTAAGAGTTAGATGTGACAACATACCAAAAACATGCAAAGATATCTCAGTTGAAAATTGTATCAAATTAGGTATGCAGGAATAATATCTTCCACATAAGTGGTTAGGTGGCTTTAGGATTTTTAACTGACAAATGTACAAAAAATTGGATTTTAGTTTATTTATAGTTACCAAACAACACAAAAGAATAACAAAATATTGCTTTGCAATATGAGAAGCTATTGAGTCTATGCAAGCCTAGTCTTGGTTAGTAGTTATTTTGAGAGTATCCCCAAAATCTTTGGGCATAATTAATTAAACCTTCAGCCAGTGGCGTAGCCAGTTTTTTTCGGGGGGAGGGGGGGAAGGGGGCACAATAATTTTCAGGGGGGTACGCATATATAAAAAGGGCATTATATTAAAATTTGTTATAGTAAGTACAGCCTTTGTAAATCACATTTTTTTCAGGGGGGCAAATTTGCCCCCCCCCCCACCCCACGGCTACGCCACTGCCTTCAGCCCATTAATAGGTGAGTAGGTGAGGGGTGTTCTGCAATTATGTCAATTTTTGAAAGGACATCATACGAAAATCACCAAATGTGTAATAAATCTGGTTAGTCCATATCAAAGCAAAAGCATCCTTTCTCAAAAAGGTTAATTTAAATTCAAAGTCAAGAGGAACTCAAAACAAACCTAAACTATTTCACTTGGCGTGTTGGATTACAGTCATTTGGTATAGAAACCTGATCTACCTGATCAATATAATCCATGATATGATATTGAAATCATTCAAGACAAAAACAAACAAAATGAACTAGCAATGGAAAGTAATCTGGAAAATAAGCCAGAACCTGTTTATTGCATGAATCTGGGTTAAATGCGATGGGAGGAAAAATACTAGTGATATTTAAAACAGGGCGTTACATTGCAACTCTATGTGGCAGAAATTGTCATTGATCAGTTCTGATTAGGCAAGGATTTAATCCAAAAATTGGAGGAAAAGCTAAGCGACGTGTATGTCTATGATGCCGTTTCCACACTTTAAGGCGCAATTGGTAATGTCGCTGTAATTGTCGGGGGACGAGGTGACATTTGGAATATTGAGGATGGATAGCATGTGATTGGCAATATTGCACTGGTTGGGAGGAAGACACGCGACTACACAGGGTCAGGAGTCCAAAAATCATCCTGCTAGGAGTTGGCATAAAATATGATATGTAAAGATCTCTACCAGGTCTGGGAAAAGGGTTGGATTTGTTTTATGGATAGTCGGTCCAGCCTTGGAACTGGATTTAAGTGTTTACAGTGTGGCGGCGCATAGCTACACATGCTCCAACCAGAAATTGGTATCAGCTGGTATTATTATTCTGCTGTATTATATTTGTGAGATTTTGCACTACCACTCTGCTCCTGAAGCCGAAGTGTACAATGATCCAGAGGAGAATAAGATCCTACTTCCCCATTCCATTGATTTATGAAGTGGCTTTGGCCTCCCCCTCATATTTGCTGCTACTCGCCCAGTATTATTCAGGACGTAACAACCTAAAACGACTTCAATTGCTTTACGGATTTTAGTGTGGTTGCACCCCCCCCCCCGCCGCCTGTCTAATGAAGGCAGGAAGACACATAGAATCACTTTGTCCACTGTTGATATTGATGTATGTTGATGTGAAAAAGGGTTAACATTTTCCATGTAATATCCACATACTTCAATGGTTTAAACCAAAATTGAAGTCATAGATGCAACATGGGACCTCATTTGGTGATGAGTCAAAGGTGGACAGACCAAGGTCAAATGTCATGTGAGGTCAATTTAAGATAGGCCTAAAAATGTTAAAATTGACTCAACTGCGCTTTCGACGCCATAAAGTCAAACACTCACAGACCGTGACTGTGCAGACGATCTAGCTCTACAGTGGGTTGATATGAGATGCACAGATCAACTACATTCATTTACAGAATGCTGCAAATAAATTGGCATTACACTGAATGCCAAGAAGGACTGGTACATGACTGCCAGTGAGGAAGAGAAAATCATCAACCTATCTACCACTTTACAGATGGGACCAACTCAAGAGGTCAGGGACTTGGGTCCTATGTTGGGGGCCAGAGAAAGGCTTCGGTATATTTATGCAAAGGACAAGTTGGAAGGCATGAATAAACTACACCACTTAATGAACACACCTGGGTATCCTCCAATTCAACCATATTGACCTTCTCAGAGGCCTGTGTAAAGAGTATTCTATTTATGGACCTGGACCATGAAGAACTACAGGATAGACCGGATGGCGCCTACACCAGGCTCCTTAAGCGAGTACACACGTATCCTGAGCACATAACCAAAGCACATTGCAGATCTTATGGCGATATCCACTAAGTTCATCCTCTGTCCAATCAGCGCGAGCATGAGTGTTGGTCACTGTCATGTGGCGGACTAATCAAGTCGTCTAGACGTTACTTGTTGGAGGTCACATGCCCAATAGGGAGGTCATGCTCTATAAACTACATAAGGGATTGCTCAAGATATCCAGCAGATTCTATCTGAAATCCCCAACTTAATGACGACAGGGACATTTGGCGATACAGGGTGTGAAAACAGGATGCAACTGTGGCTGCTAGATATGGGTCTACCGTAAGAAAAAAGTCCATTTTTCCAAAGTCTTGCATCCCAAAATAAACCCTACGTACGGCCATGGTGAGTAGGATTTGTTTGGTACTTCATGATTTTGATGATAAGAAAGTTGTTACAAGCCATGCAGACATTAACCTTTTCCTGTCCTTCTATTCCCCCTTTGACTTTTTCATTCAACCATCCCCCCATTCTTCCTTTATCCTTCCTCAATAAGTATTAGAATTCATTCTTCCCATGACCATGGCTCGTTGGAAATTGGTTCATTTGGAATTGACAAGAATGACCTTTCCAAAAACATTGAATCTCTTTGAGGTGATGTAAACAGCACATGCGTACACTGTCAGAAAAGAAAAAGCTTTTTTTAAATTTTAAGTGATTTCTGGTGGTGTTGGTCTTATGAGCAGTGCAGTTTCCCATGTGTTTTCCAACATAATTCTTTAACCAAAAGAAAGGCAGAATTTTTTGCAGAGGGAATTTGGCTGAAATCGAAGTCTTCACGTACTTCGTTCTTGAAGGTTCAGATGACATAAAAAACCTAGTTCTTTGTGGTATAAAAGGGCAAGGGGAGAAGGAGAGAATGCGGCTGTTGGATTGTGAAATTGCACCTGTCAGGGTTTATAGCTACACCTTTAAAAACTCTTTAAGCTGCCTTTAACCGCTCTTTGCAGGAGTTTGTTTTGACAATGGGAACCAGTGGATTTTTTTTCACGTGTGGCCTGTACAGTGATGTAAGTATGATGGTACTAGGGTCAGGCATGTACATACATGCACAGCCAGCATGTTGAATATCTAGTTCGTCACTAATTGCTGTTGCCTCTGGACATCATGAGCACGCAATTTCACATCGAATGATCATCTGCGTTTAAGGAAGGAATTAAACACCAAGTTAGATTTTAAGAAATTTGCGAAAGTTTTAAATGAGTATAGAAAGAAGTAAAATGATCTTGGCAGGGGGGGGGCAAAAAAAAAGGGGGGGGGGTTTTCGTGGAAATTAAAACACTTTGCAAAATATTAGGAAAAACTAAGAAGATGAGATACAATATGGTGAAGTGAGGACATTATGTGTTCATTGGTTAACCTCCATGTTTAAGCGCTAGTTATGTATAGGCGATTCCAACAACCTGTTAATGCATACAAACATATGTAGTCAAATTTTGGCGTGGTCCCTCTTTCCATATAAAATATATGCCATAGAAATGTTAAAATTCATACCTTTTGCTACATCATCCATAATTAATGCATTTGTGTGGCTTGATTAGTACAGGTACCTCTGGGCGGTAATATAATTTTGCACCAAACCACAGTGTAAAAAATGATGACTACTACCTAAACCGTAACCTCTCGATGACCATATGCTTACCATAGTGAAGACAATGAAAACCTGCATTAGTATTTGAAATTAATTTGAGCAAGTACCGATAGCTCCCGTTTGAGGGAGTGATGGTGTGACACCCAGTAGCCTTGTCCAACTGAAACCACTTGCTCACAATCACATAATGAAAAAAAGGAGAGGAATTATGCAGGTCACTGTGAAACGAAGTGAAGATTTAAATGTCACTATATTTCCAGCACAAGGGCACGATGGACGTAGTGTGTAAGATAAAAGAGAATCGTGTCATTTTTAGCACATGTGTGAAAAAGATCTGCCCGGCACAAGCGAATTGCATTTGCGATTCAACGCACAAGGTCCCGACTCGAAACTAGCACATGGGGCCTCTCCATTAGCAAGGTTGCTTATTATAAACTGATATTGATTAATCTGACAAAGTAGATGATGAATTGAATGGGGAAATCCACTGCCATATTGCAGATTTGGCTTTCTGCAAGCTAGAGCCAAACCCATAATGCAGCTAGACGTGCAGGCACTTACTAGGCAGAGCCGTAAATGAAACTTTAGATTCGAAGGTACAATGGGGCAATCAGTAGTGGGCTAGCTCTTTGCTATAGTTATGCACATGTTTGTTGTAGTGAGCGAGGAATGATTTGAAATTGTCGTGCAATATTTCTGAAGCAAAAAAAATCCATGTTTTTCCACAAAGGCTTGCCCAAAATACTCCTTACCACAAGACATTGTATATGACAATATTTTACAGGGCCTATTCATAGGTTGCAATTAAGTTGTGCAACAGAATACGTGATTGTAGTTGATGTTGCCGACCAAATTAGGTTCGATCATCAGTATGGGAATGCATGTAAAAATGGCAGACATGCCAGAATCCCCGTTTAGATGTTTTGTTCAAATTTAGCTTGGTTGTATTGGAACTGGGTGACCAAATGGATGAAAGGAAAATATGTTGGGTATGTTAAACGTTTTAATGCTACATGTAGTATCATAAGAGAATTAAAGGTATATAATGTAAATGGTCTCGCACCAGTTGAGAAGAACTAGATATGAAGGATTCTGCTCTTACCCCGTGGTTTATGGAATTGGGCAAATGAAACATGAAAGCATTTTTTCCCTTTGGAGCCTGGAAGTAAGCCATTGGTCTCATTGTATAAAGATTTTTTTAAATGCATGTACGGTAGATTAGTAAAATACAGATGGTTTAAAAACAGGGATGGGTTATGATCTATTTCCTGAACATGAGGTGCAGTTGGATCAGGGTTCACCTCATAAGCATATAAGGTTGTGATGGAGGAGGTCCAAAAAAAAGTAACATTAGCAGTAAACTTCAGACAGGGATTCCTTTCATCAAAGAGAAGAAAAATAGTAATGGAAAACATTATTGATGTTAAAGTATTAGCCTGTCGTTTGGTACCAAATTCTCAATCTGCATTTTTTATTCAATTGGTAAGCCAATATCAGTGTTTAAATATTGCTAAATTTGTGACGCATTTGGACGGACACACACGTTTCCCCAAACTACTATTACGTTAAAGCCTTGTGTCACTGGCTCTTGAAATGGGTCAGTGGCTATTGAAGTGTTGCCTGAAATCCATTTCAAGAGCCACAGACTACAAAGTAAGCTAAATAAGATCATCATAATACATGGCAGCACACACCATGTATCAATGGGAGCTATTGCACTTAACGACTTTCTTGCATTCACACAACAACATGGTTTCAAGAGTATGGGCTGTCTGGCTTTCAGTTATCTGGGACTTCACTAATAGACCAATTGACAGCGAGATATTATGAAATGTGTCTTGACAGATGGAAGACTCAAGAAAAGAAACAGCCAAACCAGTTGTAAATGTCAGTCTACTGGATAATAACCATGACAACCTAACCTGTTTGAAGGCAAAAAGGTTATTATTTTGATGTCAATGTTTTCAAGGCTACAGCAGTTATCTCACTTTAATATCTAGAAGGTAGTGTTGATCAGTTGGCACTGAGATAGTGATTATGTTCATTTTTTTCATGAGCCTGTTTTTCATAATTCTCTGAATGTATATAGGAGGAGCATTCTACAAAAAACTTAATATTACACCAAAATAGCTTGGAGAAAATAACAAACATACAAGAAAGATGCATCGATTTACAGTATATCTCACACTTTTAATATGGTAGTGGACAGGGCCATACGCAGGATTTATTTTGGGAGGTGCGGAAATTCGAAAAAGTGGACCTCCTTTTTTGGTTATTAATTGAAAAGGTACCTAACCTCCCTAAAATGGGTCCATTTTTGGACTTTTTGAACAGCTCATCACCAAAAAGTGGGACTTGTCAAAATTTCCTAAATTTGGACCTTTTTATTGCAATAGGGCCTGACTGATGTATGAAAATACTGAGAGCATTCCATAACCACTTGTTCTTATTTAACAAAAATGTAGTACACGAATATTACAGTGAGCTCTTCATCAGTTATATTTTCAAAACTCACACAGTTACACAGTTGAACTATATGACCCAAATTATATTTTAAGTTTGTAAAACTGTATTTTGTGGATTTTGAGTGATTGGGTATATTACAGAAAAAAGTAAATTGGTAACCCATAACAAGGTTAAATGAAACTATCAAACATTACACAAGGTCGATTTATTTTTACTGGCTGGGAAAAAAATTCTGAATGCAATATATAATATAATTACCACATTAAGATTGCATGCACTTTTATTCCCAACACAAAACCCACCATTTACCTGTTTGGTGAAACCAAGAATGCGATTCTGCACTATTTTGATAAACGTACTAAATAAACTGTCAAAACTTTCTTTAATAAATAAGAACAGGTCCCCTCTGAAGGAGCAGGTTAGCGCAATTAACACTTAATCGATCGGGTTGGTTTTGTTGTTGTGAGATATGCAGGTGATTTGCGGAGGTAGGGACAAGTAGCGTAATGACTTGCTTGAATGCAAATTGACCCCAGGTCATACACTTGGATAATTGGTGAATAATCAGTGGAGTAGGCTAGTGTGGTGTGTGTTACACGGTAGCCAAAAGATTTCCAAAATGAAGGAAATTTTGAAAAAAAAAGGATTAAATTATTTTAATAAATGTAATGTGTAGAAATGTTTGCCTAAAATGGAGGTAAGCCACTAATAAGCCAAGGGAAACATTTAGAATGCCCTGCAGGACCAACATTTTGAATGTTTTAACATTTTTCTCCATTGATGAAGAAACATTACTAATGTTGATATATGAATAATTTTCATATTCAACAAAGTTCAACCAAGTAACATTATAGTGCAGTTGGGCACAACACAGCTACCTCAAGATGTTTATACGTAGCAATAAAGAAAGGCCCTTCATTTAATTTCTTATATTAATTAAATTACAATTGCTGTTGGCCAAAATTGTTCTCTCACTTTGCTTTCATTAGGAGGGGAAGTACTATAGCATTCTATGCAGCATGCATAATCATCTTTGAATAGGCATATAACCCATTGAATATAGCTTCAGGTAAATGCAACTTGGAATAATTATTAAATGGGTAAATCAAAATGTATTCAAATCAAAAAGTAGGCACCTAGAAAACTTCCACAAGAGTGATTAAATTATTGAGATATTTATCGTATCTGGGCTAGGGCCATTTAAATTGCCCAATTCTTGGCTTGAAAATTATAAGAGACAGTTACAACGGGATACCAAGCTGTGTGTTATATAAAAGGGCCTGTGTTCCTTGTAAATATTGCCCTGACTATTTTCTCCTATACATAGGCAGGCAAGTAATAATGGCTGACCCCTGGATACTATGTACTAAGTAATAACAGCCTACACAATCCATTACCGGAAAACCAGATGCAGTAAATGACTCAAAACCTTCATGTAGAATGTTTTTGAATGGTTCCCAGTTGGTTTAATTCGGAAACTAAGTATTTGGTGTGAAATAATTAAAAAGGTCACTAAAACATATGCTTTGTTATATGATGGTCTTAAAAGGGGGGGGAAAAACTAAAGAAATTATAATATTGGTTATCTATACATTGGCTACAATTTGAACCCTTTCAACCTTTGTAGTTCTGTATTGGTTGTAAAATAAGTCAGTGGCTTTTGAGATGGCTTCCATCTAAACCCTTTTCAACCCTGGTGAGACTCTGTTAAGGTTATAACACATAAGTCAGTGGCTTTGAGATGGCTTCCATTTTAACCTTTTAAACCTCCTGGTAGATCTGTATAGGTTATAACACATAAGTCGTGGTTTTTTTGAGAGGTTCACATCTAACCCTTTCAACCCTCGTAGATTCTGTATAGGTTAGAACACATAGCTCTGTGGCTCCTAAGATGGGTTCCATCTTAACCCTTTCAACACTGGTAGATTCTGTAGAGGTTATAACACTTAAGGCAGTGGCGTTTGAGAGGCTTCATCTTAACCCTTTCAACCCTGGGAGGTTCTATATTGGTTGTAATAACATTATAAAGTCAGGGGCCTTTTGAGATGGCTTCCATCTTAACCCTTTTCAACCTGGAGTTTGTGTATAAGTTATTATAACACATAAGTCAGTGTTTGAGGTTGGCTTCCATCTTAACCCTTCAACCCTAGTAGATTATATAGGTTTATATGACAGAAGTCGGGTTTTTGAGATGGCTTCATTGAACCTCTCAACCCTGGTAGCTGTGATGATGTCATCATTGTCATGGTCATTGTGTTATCACGTCAGTCTATGAAATTTTACAATAATTGGACTCTTGAATCCAATACAATAAAAACATGCATATTGGTGTAATCTACAGCTTAGACATTGATAAGCCATGGATTCAGCCTACCCCAACCTAAAAAAATAAACAGTGCAAAGCAAAATCATCTCACTGGTAATTACGTTGCACTTTTCTAAATTTCCTAGCAGCGAAAAATCACCTAACCAAATTAAAATTCACCGTAGTTAGATCTAATATATGTCATATTATTCAGTCAAGCTTGTGTTGCATATATTTGCGTGTTGACCAGAAAAAAAGGACACAGTCATAATAGATTTGATAGCGGATGCTTCAATGTGGTTTGTCAGCCGAAATGGAGCTGGTGTCTGGCATGCTGCCTGTGCGGTACACACGATGAGCTTTGCATTACCCCGCGTATGGTTTTAAGGTGATTTCAGTGGAAATGATTTTTTTTACAAAGATGGAGGATATGGGCATAATGGGTAAGTTCATCAGTTCACTGATCTTTTTGCATTTAACCCCGCAGTGCGTTAAAGGTTATTTCAGTGGGAACTGATTTTTTTACAAGCCTGGATGTAATATGGTGCATAATGTGTAAGTTCATCAGTCACTGATTAGATGAATTTGCTTGTATAGTGCATTGTACTTGTTCATTTTTGGAAGCAATGGAATGAAAAAATTCTCACTCTAATAGAGCTATAAATGATGGTTAAATAGATCAAATATTCATGAAATCCTTGGATTTATTTTATTGCTGCTTCGCTGCTGAAGAGACTTCTTTTTAGATATATTTTGCAGGATCAATTATCAACTGTTAGTTATCCAGGTATTTCATTCTTTCTTAGCTAAGCTTACATCTCACCAGGGATAAGGAGTATTGAAAATGTGAAAAGGATAATAAATTGCAGTAGAGCTAAAATGTCATGACATTATTTCAAATGTAAGATAAAATGGAGAAAAAAAACAAGGAGATACACTCATTGCTTATAGATAGAATTCCAACAGTTGTTTGAAAACATCATGGCTTAAGTTAAAGCTTTCCAATCCCTCCACGTTAAAAATAACCCCAGTGGATTTATTTAAGGAAATCATTTTTCTTGTCAGATTGAACTCTACATATTTTCAGCTAAAATGGAGCATGTATGCAAGAAAAATGGTTCTATATACTCCTCAGCTTTGTAGGTAGCATAGTTATCAATCTATCAACATAATGCATTTGCATGCACCATGTGTGCATGGCTAATATGAAAGAGGCGTCATGAAGTAATGACATATGGAGGAAGTGCCAGCCATCCTCCCTGACCTGGGTCGTAATATTCCCTATTTTTAAATCCTTATTTTTTCTTTCTCATGATTTGAGGTTAATTTTTTTGAGGTATGAGTAATCTTGTGGTTTATGCGTATAGAGATGGATATTAAAAATATGTTATGATGGTAGAGTTTTATTACTGGATGAATAAATAAATTTATCTTTTTTATTTAAATACAATTGTTTGTTACTAGATTCAAATACAGATTTTAAATGGATTACTTTTTTGGATTCTTCCTTTTTCACTCTCATTTTGGTGTTTCATTACGATCAGCTGGTGGTTAAATTAATATAAAATGATACAATTATTTAGTCAGCATCTTGTAATAATAAGGACAATTGATACAAAAAACATTGGCAAGCTGGTTACCGCTGTAAAAAGTGACACCGGCATAAATAATCTAGATGAAACTAGATGAATATAGATGAATAGAACATGATCCAGATATATTACCCGAAAATGAGATCACATGTAATGCCTAGAAAGATGAAAGTAAACCTTTGATTCTTTGAAACTTAAGCAATGCTGAAAATTGTGGATTGTATTTTTGGATTCATATTGTAATAGTAAAAAAACATGATTTTAAACAGTAGGAACTGAAACAGTTTTAGACTTTCCGATAAAGTATAAGAAAAACATCCATTTATAATTTTCCAGTGTATTAGTTTTTTCATTACATACCATTTAAAACAAAGTAAACACATAAGGTGTTTTGATATCCTGGTGTCGTGTTAGGTTTATCGTCTTATTTGTTAGTGGTTGTCTTTGGTCCAGTTTGGGTGACAGAAGTCAAGTGTTTAATTCTATTTTTCAGTAAACATGCAATTGATAGAAACCATTGCATTTACAAATTTTTTCTTTCTAAAGTCGTTTGATGCCTGGTAGGCTGGTGATTGTTTACTTTCATTTATTGAGGATATACCACCAACTGGGGACATCCCCATTTTCTAGTTTACGTCAAATATTCAAATTATTGCATGCATCAATGTACCTGTTCTTTTGTTGATATGAAGAATATCTACATTCCATGGTTTATGTTGTATTTTTAAACCAATTGACCATTAGGGCCACACACATTCTTATAGTGAAAATATAATATGTGCATATGTATTAGTAATTATGTCCACAGCTTTCAATAACAAAAACAACAAAATCGAGGGTTGGGGGTGGGAATATTTTAAATAATCCTGACAGTTTATTTGACTGAATCACATAAACTATTTGTCATTCAAAGTCCTCTAGAACTTATGTCTGTTTTGGTGTAATACCTATTCCCTGATTGCGTCATAACAAGTATGTGTGTTGTGTATGTTATTTGTGCATGTGTTGTCGTGTGTACATGCAGCAATTGTTTGAATGGCAATTTTTTTTTGGTATGTTGTTATCAAACAGCAGAAAAAAGAGTGAAATCTGACACATGTTGTAATTTTAATAATTAACCAAGTCAAAAAACTCGCATGTCCTCAAAATGGTATGCAAACAGGATGCCTAAAGGATGAAAATTGGATACAGAGGATGCGGGAGATGAAAAAGGATGTCAAGCAGGCCAAAAGTCCTGAAATGATGTATAATTGGATGCCAAATTGTGGATTAAAGCGATGCTTGAACATGAAAACAGGATGCCCAAATGGATGTGAACTGAATGTCGAGGATGCAAAAGATGAAAAATGGATGCCAACCATACAAAGAGGCATAATTGGATGCCAATGTCTAAAAGTTGATGCCAAGCACTGAAAATGGATGCTGCAGGAAAGTAAAAGGATGCCAGCTGAGATGAAAATGTGATGTAAATTATCCTGGCTGTCAAGATGTGGATAGCCAAAGCATTCGAGGAATGCCAAGCAGGGCACGTCCAAGCCAAAAATTAGGGATAAAAAATTGAAGCCCTTTTGATTCCAAGTAAGGATGCAAAATGAATGCTTGAAGAGATGAAAAATGGTGCCAAATGAATGCAAAATGGAGCCAAATGGATGTGATATTGGATTGCTAAACAGGATGCCCAATGGATGAGAAATGGAAGAAAAGTCAATGCCAAAAGGATCAAAAAAGTGAATCAAAATGACGAATATGCAAATGAGCGGCATATAGCAAGCTTCTAGGAACATGCATTGGTCATAAATTGCATTGTTCATGTTATAGGTGCATGTCAAAAGGATGCCTCTATTTGAAACTAAACTCCATTTCTTCTTGGAGCGCCAATATTAATGCCATTTCTAACATTTTCATGTGCCTTCATTTCCATTGCTGCATTCTCCTTGCTGCAGCAGATATAATGATTGCTGAGGAGTATTGTGTTTCAGGAGTTTTGGGGAAGAATGGATATATTAGAAAGTTTAGCAGCTGCATTCCATAATTTAACTAGATAACTTAAACAATTTGGAGCGTTTTCATTCTGTCAGTAGTCAAGTCTGTCAAATTTTGCCCAAGGCAATGCAAAAGTAAGAAAGGCCACCATTTGGCCCAGGTTGGCAAACTATGTTACTACTTTAGTGACCCTACTTTTTCTGTTTTTTAATGCAAAAATAACCATTGAGATACCGAGCCTGGTGAATTCACATTGATCTAGCCTATAGTCTAGATATTTTTGGATCATGATGCATTTAACTAAGAGCTAGCTAGTAATAAAGACCAGTTGCTAAAACACAAATCCACTACAGGACTATGCCAGTTTGCTAGGCTAGTCCTATAGTGAACTCTATGTTTGAATGGACTAGGCCTATTATGTCAACTTTGAGCATTAATTGGCCTTTGGTTATTAGGCCTGTGTTGATTAGTCCTATTTGGCTATAATTCCGTAGCATCAGCATATAGCCTAGTTCCAACATACATCTACGATTATTATTTCTGACCTCAAGTTCTAGAACTTTCAATTTGAAGTTTGTACTGTTCCTGGAAGTTAAAAGGTCCATGGCCCATCGCTATAGCCCTCGTCCCCAGGGACCCCAGATTTTTAACCGTAAGGTTGTCAATATTTTGGTATCCGAAAAACTACTATTTTCTCATTTACCCATTTACCCTGTAAATCTTAGGGCTAAAAGATTGTTTTGGTTTGATGTATGACTAAAGGTGCCCTACCATTTTGGTCGACCAATATTAATTTTACACACTACTACTCTAATGTAACAATCACGTTTTTAGCTCCTCACATCAAAACGGGTTGAATATCGGCGCGAAACTTGTACAGGTGGGTTTTGGGTGAAGGCCATTCTTAAGAGGAAAATTTATATACTTAAATCGGGGCCATCCCCCTTTAACTTGCAATGTTACAAATCTTGAAACTACAACTTAATAGCAAACATCATCTTGCATCAAAACTGTATGCTTCATTTAACTCTCCTCATGGTGACCCCGCTGGAACATGCAACGATCATGTAATGGCCACATCTATGATTTTCAGCCATCCGTTGCCGGACTCATCATTGGCCGAGCTCATTCGCTTCCACAATCACATTACTGATTGCAACAAAGCAGCAAAAGATCTGTAAAATCTGGGGTTACTGGGGACGAAAAGGCTAGTAGTGAGTTGGGTCAGACCATGCCGAATCCTAAAGACTTCAGGCCTAGCCCATCAATGAGCGAGGCATACTGCATGAAATCATCTACGTCATAGTAACACTCCTTCTAACATGAATTAGGTGACTTATTGAAATTGTCTCTGGGTGGCGCTATCACTATCGAAAGTCTATGGGCATTTTGTCCACAGCAACCTGGTTTCTTTAAATCAATTATGGACTCATCTGTCTATTACAATTCAGCATCTATTTTGTTTTATAGGAGGCGCTCACACAGGATGCAATCCTCAATACAAATGTCATTCATTTTGATATGCCCACTGACAGAGGATGCCGCTGCGAGCTCATTTACCATTTCGGCAATTTGCATTGCATCCACGTTTTTTTATCCACTTGGCATCCATTTCTACTCCATTTTTATCCATTTCTACTCCATTTCTCATCCATTTTTCATCCTTTCGCTCCACTTTCATCCATTTCTCATCCCTTTCTCATCCATTTGTCATCCACTTTCATCTTTGGCTTGGCATCCTATTTTGAGGTAAATTTGGCACCCCACGCATCCTATTTCCATCTGGCCTCCTTTTTAGAGAGGATGCCGCTCATTTGCATATTTCGTCATTTTGCATCCACTTTTTATCCTTTTGGCATTGACTTTTCATCCATTTCTCATCCCTTTCCCATCCGTTTAGCATCCAATTTCACATCCATTTGGCATCCATTGCATTCATTTGGCATCCATTTGGCCTCCTTCAAGCATTCTTTTGCATCCATTCCTTGGCATCCAATGCATTCATGTTTCATACCCCTAATTTTTGGCTTGGGAATTCAAGATGTTTTTTGTGCCATTGTAGAAATTTTTCTTCAAAAATTGAGAAGTTATTGACCAAATAAGTGGCCTGTAAAGAAAAAATAGGACCAATTTGCGAAAATGTGTGGGGATGTAAACCTTCACCCTCTCTGGGAACTTCCGCCTATACCTATCACAGTTTGCTTAATGAAATTAGTGAGTAGGAAAAACAAAGATTTAAATTAAAAAATTGATTAAAACTCATCTTTTACTTTGAAAAAAACAACTCGTGCTCTTTCATTGCCGACATTGTTAGAAGATGCAAAACATCAAAAATAATGCACTCAGCAATTGGTCTGATTAATTTCCAAAGAGAAATCAAATTGCTTTCATAATGAAATCGACTTCAGGCTCCAGTCAGGGACCAACACGAGATGCAAGCAAAAAATTGTTTACGCACGCAAACAGGCTTGTTGGTGGTTTCTACATTGCTCAGGTGGATATAAATGTGATTGATGGCGTACTTTACCTGTCTGACTTAAACATGTGACTCATACGTGTGTAGAGTCATGATCAGTGGGATGCGGGTGAACAGCAGTACAGGTAAAACAAGCCATTTACTGTACACATAGAACTTTCCTAATGAAAACAGGCTTGGGATCGTTGCAGGAATGACCAGTATTTTATTTTTAAAATAAGAAAATACTAACCACAAATTAACGGCTTGATATACATAGGTGTTGGTAATGTGTGAGGAGAGAGAGCTCTGATCCCGTATCCTAATACCACACACACACACACACACCCACAACACACCACACAGCTCTGCATGGGTGCGTGCACACACACCCTCACTCATATACATGCCACACGTACATGCACACCCACACACATGCATGTAGAGAGTCGTGCACACACACACAAATTATGTTCTAAACAGTTGAATTAAAGGTGTTCAACGAGAGATTTTACATATCATTTCCTAAAAAAATAGAAGTGGTGATTTTGCCCTGATGGTAAGCTTTCCGATCAAAAATAACCCCACTGAAAGGAGTAATCTGAGAAATGTTTCTCTTTGGTATAAAAAAAATTTGAATTTTCTAATTTCGTATAGGAGCAATACGAATTTCAGCCTAGTTTTGTATTGAAATAATAAGCAAATCAGAATCACCTTTTTCTGACTTTTAAGACTTTTCTGTAGCCAATACAAGGTAGAAATCTATGGAGTGTCTAGTCTATATGAAAATACTATATGGACACAATATGTGGGTGCCTCAAAAAACTCTCTCGTTGCACCTAAAAATGAGATGAAACATTTGGAGCAATGTAAATTCATAATGTTAGAAATTAAACCACTTTTGTTTGTAATTAATGTCATCTTTTGAGTAAGTAATAAGACAATCTGAGCTAGTATGTTTAACCATGTATACTTTACGCCACTTGTGGTATCCCGTTTGAATATTGTAATTTAATTTTAAAACTTGTTAGTTTGAATAATTATCTCACTTAGGGTAGATACTTAATTCACCGTAAATATTGCTTCATGCTGTCGTATGTTCGATATGCTAAATTACGTTCAAAAGTAGTCTATGAGAGGGAGTCAGCACGCCTAACAAAATTCAGTCACAGATAATACATGTAACATGTCGATCCACGCTAGAATCCTTCATCAGAAATTCTCGATTAATAATTATTCATTTTCACTCATGTAACACTGGTTTCAAAATCAAAATGAAACCACCGATAATGCATTCACTCAAATTTTTATGTTACTTAGATATAGTCTAGAAATCTTGAGCACCTTGAGATATTAAGAATTGCTATAGTTCATGAGCCCACATCAGCCATGCACATGAAAAATTAGCAAGATGGCAAAGGGCTACAGTACTAGACTGAAAAATAAATACATGTATGGAAACGTACATAATAAAAACCTAGCATTAGACTATACTGGTGATGTCGGACAATAAAATACTTGTCAGGAGCATTAGGTCCGGTCCTTTGCTGATTTTGGAATAGAGCATAAAATATGAGAAAGGAAAATTAATTTTTCTTGGCACATTTATGTTTCTGACAAATGTATCACCTGAAATCCATAATTTAAAGCGTAAGTCATGATGTATTCAGGATGAATATTTCAGGGTGTTTTAGCTGGGTGCATCCTGGCAGCAAAAATGTCATTATTGTAAATGAAATATTAGAAGGGGACATATTAGAATTAGGTCATGTGAAGAACGTTAGAATGAGGGAGTGGAAAATGAGCGTCAAATCTTTCACTTGTTGAGTAAAGGCATTTAATCAATACCCAAAAGCCTTGACAATTCCATCAAATTGAAAGAGTTTTCTACACTGAATTGAATAGCATTAGTGTCATTAAATCTTAAAAGTGGAAGACACATTATAGTAGGAAATGTTTGCAGGCAGGACAGAGAAGAAAACAACTCTTTTCTGGACGCAATTAACCCCCGCAGCCGCGCGCAGTGGCTGTAAGCCCTGGATTATTAACTAAAAAGGGGATCGTCTGGGGTCATTTACAGTCCACGGTAAGGTATTTAGCCGGCTGACTGTTGCATTTCAGTTTGTTTTTGTAAGTGTTGGGGTGGGGACTTATGACATCTTGTCACATTCATGCGCGGGACAAGTGAATATTAATTATTAAAGAAAATATACAAGATTGTTGAATCTGAAAACGAATTTATTATGGGAAAACGCCAATTTTTGGAAAAAATAACATGATTTGATGAGTCAAGGCACTTGATTGGTTTATTATTTTGCTGCGGTGGACCCATTCAGGACAAGAGTACGTATCCCTACATTGGAGAAAAAACAACCGATTATCGTCATCGTACGTCGGTTTGTGAATGAAAGTAGGGAAAAAGGTAAATTTTGTACTGTTTAATATTTAGACCTAATAAAACGTGTTCTTTTGGAAAAAATAATAGCACTCTGGGCAGAGGGCCATATGGACAGACCCTTGATTAACATAGTCGGATTTATATATACGGTCGCCCCGAGAGCAAAACGATACATGATACCTGACAAGGACCTGGTACCTGCACGTGAAACAAAACTATTAATATCGTTACCGTTATAACTACAATACGCAAAGCAGCAAGCATTAGGTATCTCCGTTGGTACACCAGCGTAGCGATCCCAGCTGTGAGATATACGTAGTAAGGATATGTTTAAATTGCATTTGAAGGCGTAGTAAAGACACATTCGAACCTAAACCTATAGATGATATCTATCGCTGTCTTCTACCGAACCTGCTGATAGCTCAGTCGGTTAGAGCGTCGTGATTGTCCTACGCAAGTCGCAGGTCCGAATCCGGCCATGCGCACATGGGTTTTTTTTAAACACTATCGTGCGATGCCATCTCCAGGGAAAGATTAATAAATAATATATTTTAATGCGTTAAGTCATAGTGTGGTACTTTTTCAATGACGTACTTACATGCTTACCAGCATCGGGGTAGGCTCTTATCTAAATTGTTTTCAACATGTTCAAATCAAAATCAATCCAAAATAATGCTCCTTAGTGATAGCCATTGAAACAGTAATAGTAGCACTGTCATGTCACGCATGAATTTGAAACATTAACCTGGCATGTCCAATAACATGGGCTTCCGAATTGAACTCCCTCAACTGGTTTAATCCCAGATTAAGGGTGATGAATTTCAGCGTAATTTTAATTTGGTTTTGATTGAATGTACCCAAAACTCCAGAAATTCCCTGCAAACGTAATCTCTATCAAACATAATTACCCTTGAACATACGCGCCATGGCTGTGACAGAGCTATGCGCTCTGTAGCCATGCGCAACCGATTACACTTAATTCACAAATCCCCTATGTATAATTATTTAACACCCAAACCATTGCACTCCTGGATATGAGCCTGGTAGTGTTTAATTTGTCAATTCCTCAAAGAATCCCTAACACATCTTCTTTTGCAGGGTTTATATTGATTTGTTCGTATCTTATTGACACTTCTATGTTGCAAGCCTAAGCTGGTGATGGCTCAGTACTGAAATCATAATGACCATGAAACATATTCCCCACTTGAGCCGACAGAAACCACCATGGGAAATGGAAGGGTTTGGTGAACTGGGAAATAAGTACACCTCTGATACATTACTCTGCAATCTTCTTAAAATAATTTTGTCTTGGTGTAAGTTTATTGTCGTGCATTTTGGAATCGTCAAAATAGATCGGGGCAACCAAAATCTAAAATGACTGGATAACAAATTATGAGCCTGTCTTGCAGAACTTTGTGAATTTTAAAAGATATTTATATATTACAATATACCATTTTAGTGTATATATTTTATGTTTATTATATGACCATGCATTTGCTTGGCGGATGCCCTGTACCTTTTTACAAAGGGAGAGTAGCCGGCCCTGGGTCTAAATGGGTGACTCTGGCCTTTACATTCAGTGGCGGCCAACCAGGGGAGCATAAGGGGAAATTCTCCCCCCCCCATTTTTTTCTTTTCCCCAGTTTCCCCCAGCCCAGTGCTCGATCTACAAACAAAATTTACAGGCACAAATAACAACAATAAATAAAGTAATGTTAATCTGTTCACAGAATGTTTTTCTATGACAATGATTTCTTTCAAAAATACATCATTTAAAATATCAACTAGAACACCTAAGAAATGTAAATCTGAACAGTTTCACAAGCTAAACTTGAACAACTTGGTCTAGGCTACATTGCCACAGGAGAATATTCACATGCATCTGTGCATGTGTGCACCCAATTCACATATGAGCTCTGTGCCAGCCAGAAAAAACAAACAACACCACCATGTTATGGCAAAGAATCAGCATTATAGGCTAAAAATAACCAAATTTGGCAGAAAGAATTAGTGATTTTGGACCAAAATTGATGAAAAATCTCCAAGGTGATGTTCCCCCCCCCCCCGGGGAAAAAAGTAAGTTTTGGTGTGCACTGATACATACAATGCGAAGATGGCATCTGTGGGAGATGCATGCAAGAGATGGTCATGGTATTCCTTTCTGCTGAACAAGTCACATCTGGATCTCTGGATGTGGATCAATTAGAACTCCAGTACAAGCAGCTTTCCCCGATCTCACTAGAGGACTCTGGGGTACCAGAGCATGAGTGCAGGTAATCAGACCGGGGATGATCCCTACTCTTATTCGATTGAGGTCTTGCTAACTTTACGGATAGGATTGACTCCATGACACACGGGACCAACAGCTTACATGACTCTCGAACCATGAGGCGGGACACCCATTGCACACACCTGCACATTTAGGAATGTGGTGGGAGCGAGGAGAAATTCCATAATCACACTACTGCACGATTATGCAATTTCAGACCTTATAGGAACTATTGAGCATGACCAAGAAACCCGACCCTCACGGGGCTCGAACAGGGCGCTAGGTCGCATAAGATACCCTGCGAGGGCCGACGTTCAGACGCATTAGACCGCTACGGCACCCTCGCCCTCCGGTAGAAAGAAGGTTGGTGATTGATTGCTAAGTATCTCAGGCAAGATATGGTTGGTCTTACAGTTATCTGTGACTTTGAAGTGGGTTAATGGTCATGAAATGAGCTCTATGGTGTTGATAGCCAAATTGACATGATTGCTTTTCTTCTCTTTTGCCTGGCAGCTTGGACGAGGTGAGAGCCAAAGAGCGTCTCATCTCGGATCTTGGTAAGGAAGTGGGGAGTCATACTGGACATGCAGCAAGAGTACAGGTTGAAAGAGCCTCGTGGAGATCTCTCAACTTGGCTGAATCTGGGAGAACAAGCCATCGTCGCAAAGCTCCAGTAAGGGGTTGGTAGTCCCGTCATGAATCTTTTGGATTTGGCAATAACGGTAGTGGAGATGAAAATTGAAAAGAGGTGGATGTTCTGATGAGTTATGAAAATGTATTGTTCCGTTGGCCATTAAAGGTTGCTTGCACGAGAGATTGACTCTGGCACCCCCATGAGTGAGGAGAAATCTCTGCTATCTACAGAAGATAGCAGTCCTTTCTGCATAATAGCAGCAGTGTTTTGTGTCGTCTGCTCCGGCAAGCAGAATGCTACATTAGGATTGCTTTGGTAGTATGCGTCTGTGGTCCGTCTGTTCTGTATGTGTGTGGCAAAATGTTAACCGTTTAGTGGGACTCTACCTTTGTACCCATTGCTGAATTCACCTCGTACTCTGTCAGAAGAACAGGCCCATAACCAGTTTAATTAACTCATAAGGCAGCTATTCAATGATATAAAAATATTTTTGACCTTTGACCCATCCAAAAACAAACGGCGATGGCAGACGACACAAGCATTCAGGGGAACGCTGTATGTGGTTAGTAGTATCTAATGCCAATAAATAGTAGCATTGCAAATCTGTTTGAATGAAATAGCATGATTGCTCTATAAGTACCCAACATATGGACTGGAAAGATTGGGTTTGAGCCACAAACTTGAGTTTTAGTAAACAAAATTACAAGCCCCTTTTCCGAGTGTTCTTTCTTTTGTAGATGTTTCTTTCTGTGAGCATGGTAAAGAATTGATAACAACTTCATAATCAAGGCAAAGAGTTAACTTTCAATGATCCGGCACCAATTGTTTTTACTTTAGCTGTGGTTACAAATTTCCCGGCAATGCTCATACTTAAAAAATAGATGGTAACATATAATTAAGGGTTGCCACGGGATGACTACGCCAAGCAATATATCCTTAGCAATGTTATTAATTAAATGTGTTGTTGCATATACTCGTTTTTTAAAACTCTGCCAGTTTGCAGGAAGGAGTGGACGACGACGAACGGGAGAAAATTATTACAGCCGAAGATGGGCGAGATGTTCTGCTGCGCCTCAAAAGAACTGGAGGAGTTAACAAGCAACCTGACAAAGCTAAAGACATGTGGTAAGTTATTGGTAGTAAATATAAGTCTTTAATTTTTTGGGTTATGGACTCATATTTGTGGTTGACGTAGAAAAAAACTTCAAGGTGCTTGTTCCAATTTAGGTGTATTGTGTTGTGTTTAACGTGATATGAGAGCCTGGCCCGTGCACATAAGCACATCAAGTACAGTGGAAACAAACTGCGTTTTTTGTGGTATGAAGCAATTAATGCTATGTTGCAAAGGCCCTATTCATATGTGCTACTAATATTGATGGTTAAAACCCACTAAAATGGCGGTTTGTGTTGTATCTTGGCGAATGAAATGGATTTGAGGGACAAATTTTAGGACGACAATGAGAAAAATATGCTTTCACTTATGCTATCAAAATCGAACTACTTCAGCCGTGTAAATGAGGGCGACGGGAATACGCACATTTAATGTTTTTTGTTCCCTATTTCTTTCCCAGAGAAGTTTGGTACAAATTAATGTTGAAAACAAAAGAAAAATATTTCTCTTGATGTGATTTGAATTGGAAACTTCTGTATCAGATGTACAAGTGGCCCTGACCACCTAAAGCAACAGGGCAGGTTGACATTGAAGCGGTAGGATAAAAGTCCAAGTATTGAGTTTTAAAAAAAATGTTCAGTGGCGTGTATTTAGAATCATCAGAGTGGGGGCACGATGAAGAGTATACAAACTGGACATGTTATCGGCAAGGAGTTATTTTCATCTCAGAACTCTTTATTCCCTAGGCCTTTTATGCATCAGGGTATGTATACCCTGCCTACCAAGTATAATAGGTTCTACTTGGTTAAAGAGTTATGAGAACCAGTAAAAAAAAGGTCTGTTGATAGTAACAAAATTTTAACTCTGTAGATGTGATCCGGCTTGATGATCCTGGAACACAATGGGTGTTGGTCACTTACTAATGGAATGCATTAGAATGGTGCTTTCTCAGCATACTTCGCGCGGTCTGAATAAGGCGTGATGACCATAGCTGGACACAGCTATGTGTGCATGCGTATCGTGTATGCCGACTTTATATGCTCGGCATTACAGAGCCGGCTTACTGAGATTTGTACACTGCTTGAAAGCTATGACATCCACTCCTTATTTCAGGCTGGACAAAGTATAGCAGAATGCAACATTAAAATATAACGCATGAATGGAGTAAAACTAATGCTTAAATGTCAACCTATCTCTGTGGCATATATTTGGTTAGCAGCATTCCTACCTCGATGGTGTTGTTCCGATTCCGACTGGAAGGATCGATGCTTTGTTTTGTTTTGTTTTTTCAATTTATGTGGTGGTCATTCCTGGGAAGAAAGATTGAAAGATAACTGCTTAGAATTAATGTTGTTTTAAGACATTTTGCATGTGTATGTAAATATGCAATATGTAAATCTTCATTCCCAAAAAGAACGACAATGACCACTTTCTACAAAAACTGGTATGTGGGGAGTTGTAGACACACGTATAACACACGTCGTGTTACCAAGAAACATGTAGCATATTATGTATCTCGTTTGCATTAATGTGCTGATTGGCTAATAACAAAAAGACAGCCACCCTGTTATATTTCTTGAAATTATAGTGAGCACGCAAGCTGAGAACTGCAAAATAACTCCCGATTTTTGCTTGTATCTTTAATTTCACACAATATACTTTGGCTGAGTGGATCAGAATTGGTGTTCAACATAAAATCACAGTAAATCTGTAGATAGAATTCACTCAAATTTGAGTCACAATTGTCATTCGATAAAAAGTCGCAGATGATGCAATTTTTGATCCTAATATTAGAACGCGATCATTGCCAAATTTTCATTTTGAGACCGACTAAGTGAACACGCCCTTTTTAGATCTAATAACGTAAGCAATGTAAGAGTCCAGGGATGATTGATTGAGGTAGATGTGCAAGTTTGTCCCCGCTGAAGGAGTTCGGAACGGGGACTCTGCATGCGCTAGGCGTCCGTCGTCGTCCGTGCGTCCGTCCGTTCGTCTGTGACCCAAATGGTAACCTATTGTGTAGACCATTTATCTGGAATTCTGTAAGGGCGACCATGATGTCCTTGGTGGAAAAGAAGCGGGTTGATGAGTTTCGACCTGATTAGGATTGTGGCCGTAAAATATGCTAATTAAGTATCTAATCTGCACATTAATTATGAGAATTTTCCTGCAAGGCTTGTGTACAAGGTTTATCTGGAGTTCCGTACAGGCGTATAATGATGTTGCTAAAACTTGGTGGGAAGAAGCGGGCTGAAAGAGTTCTTGAACAGGATTAGAGTTTGGGCGTATTTTGGGCAAATTGAGTTGCAATGAGATAATTAATATGCCAAACTCAGGTAAATTTGCTATATTTTGAATTGGTACATTGGATACTCAAAACTCCTGCGCTATAAGAATATAATGGGCACATCTTTTGCAATTTAAGTATGTATAATGCGGCTTAGGTATGCAAATGAGCTAATTAACTATTGCGCAATTGCGTTATCTCTGAACAGTACATAGGATAGGCAAAATTGCTTTGCTACATGAGCCTACTATGCTATGTTGTGGAGGGTGAGGTGTTGGGAGGGGGTGAGGTGTTGGGAGGGGGGTGGGGTTGTTGTGGAGGGGGGTGGGGTGTTGTGGACGGGTGGGGGTGGTCATGGTTGCGGGGTGTGGGGACAGGAGTTGGGTATTCGGGGTGTGTGGGAGGGGGAGGGGGTGTGTGTTGCGGGTTGTTGGGTGGGGTGTTGCATGGCGTTGGGGAGGGGGTGGGGTGGTTGCATGGGGTTGGGAGGGGATGGGTGGGACCGTGTTGGGGGTAGTGTGGGGAGGGGGCGGGAATGCGGGTGGTTTGCGGCGGGTGTGGGGAAAGGGAGGGTTGGTGTTATAGGATATTGGGGTGGTAGGGTCTGCGGGTTGTGTGGGTTGGAGGGGTGATAAGAAGGGGGGTAGGGTTGTTGACGGGGATGTTGGGGATGAGGGGGGGGGTGTGGGGAGGGTTGGGAGTGCGGGGTGTTGGGGACCCTGGGGGAGGTGGGAGTGTGTGTTGCGGGGTTGGGGTGTGGGGGAGGCGGGGAGGGAGATGGGAGGATGTTGCAGATGTGTGCAGAGGGATGAGGGTGTTGCGGGGTCGTGGGGAGGGGAAATGGCGGGGGGGGTTGGAAAGGGGCGGCCGTGTTTTTGTTATAGGGTATTGGGGTTAGGGTTGGGGTTTGAGGGGTGTTATTAAGGAGGGGGTAGGGGTGTTGCGGGGGGTGTGGGGCTGAGGGTGGGTGTTGTGGGGGGTAGTTGGGGTTGGGGGGAGGGGGGGGGTTTGCGGGGTGGGGTGTCCGAGGGTGGTGGAGTGTTGCAGGGTATTGGGGATGGGGGTTAGGGGTAGGTATTGAAGTGTTGAATTTTTCACATGTAGTGATAGCAACATTCGCGGGGACATATTTACGCATCGCGTAAATACGAGTTCGCCTTGGTATTTTTAGCATGGTAGGGAAATATTGAGCCCTTTATATTGCCAGAGCTTCACAATGTAGGGCAAAAGTCACTGTGGTGTTTTCTTTGATAGATTAAATGGGATTGGTCCTGTATGAAAATAGTTCAAGCAGGTTGGTATGAGTGATTGTTATAAATAACATTGCCGAACTTTGTCTAAATCTTATGGGTTGGGCTTTTCTAATACATGGGGAAGTCTATCAGTTACCATGGCAAGATTTGGAGCAATATTACATGGCAAAATTTTCAAACTGTATAAATCAATGAATGTATGCCATAGAGTCTAGACTCTGCAATTAATGATGATCATAGAGAATTCACAATTTATGGGTAAGGTGCAACCACGGGTCTTACTTAGTTACTTTATACCATGGTTTTACTTTCTTACCGTAGACCTGAATGGTAATGGGCATGATATAAGACTCTAAGTAACCAGTCAAAATTAAGTTTCTAGACGCTTTGGCTATCATTTCGTTAGCCTTAACCCAAGTCTTACCATGTCACGGCTTGCCTCACAATGTGATCTCCTTTGTAACCAATGGTCAATAGCTTCTTGGAGACCTGGTATAAACTGGCAGGGTAGGTTCAGGGGCGTCTGCCACAACAGGTGTCAGTACGGCCAATAAAATAGGAACAAAAATCAAGAGATCTTCACAGGTCAAAGGTTCAGATCAATTTCAGATTAGTTAGCCTGAGGAAAATGATTCGCATTCGGAGGTCTTATATTTGGCATTTTGATGTATTGATGTCGGTGAAAGATAGGCGTGTAGATGTAGTTCATTTGAATAGCATGTAGGGTATACATTTGAAATGCCCACCCCTCTTTGGGAAGATTTAGGTAAAGTATTCAACAGAGGGAGTATGGATCATGTGGAATGTCATAGTGTAATACATTTGAACTACTCACCCCTTCTGTAGAAAGATATAGGTGAAGTCTTCAACAGGGTAGTATGGCATTTCATTATGGAATCGCTCATTTGGTACTACATTTGAAATACTCACCCTTCTGTAGAAGATATGGATAAAGTATTACACAGGGGAGTATGGATTTTCATATGGATATTGCTCATTGGCGTAAACTACATTTTGAACATACTCACCCCTTAGGGGAAAGATATAGGTAAAGTCTTACACAGGGGAGTAGGATTTAGATGGAATCGCAGCAGACTTCCATAGTACTCCCCTCTCATTATATGTACTGCAACATAAAATGTCTATATTTTAGCTGTTCTTCCGTTTTGATTAAACAAGGCCCAAATTAAAATAAATTTTGTATTCAGTAATATCTACGAGGTGGGACATCTGGAAGTCTTTTCGGTACTTTTGAATTGGGTAAATGGTCATTGAAATGAGATCTATGGGTTGATAGCAAATTGACATAATTGTTTTCTTTCTTTTCTGCTTGCAGTTGGACGAGGTGCGAGCCAAAGAGCGTCTCATCTCGGATCTTGGTAAGGAAGTGGGGAGTCATACTGGCCATGCAGCAAGATTACAGGTTGAAAGAGACTCGCTGGATGCTCTCCTCAAATTGGCTGAATCTTGGGAGAAAAAGCCATCGTCGCAAAGCTCCAGTAAGGGGTCTGGTAGTCCCGTCACTGAATCTTTTGATTTTGGCATACCGGTAAGTGGAGATGAAATTTGAAAAGAGTGTGATGTTCTGATGATGTTATGTATTGTTACAATGGCATTAAATCACATTATTGCTGTCTACTTGAGAAGGCAATGCTGTTTAACAATGGTAACATTAATAACATGTCAAATTTATTCTTATAAAGCCAAAAAAAATCAAGTTTGTTTGCAGTAGGTAGTCCAAAATCCTAAATGCAAAATGCACTTTTTAATTTTGATTTGTCTTTGTTTTTTAAGGATTTTCCTTAGAAATGGCTCAAATTGGCCAAATGGCAAATGGCAAGGCAAAACAGTTGCAAATCATATTGGACTGTCAAATTATTAGTTTATAGAAAAAAAAACAATTTGGGATCTCTTACATATTTTTAAAAATGAATTTTTTTTATCTCTGAGGTATTTTGTCTAAAAAAAGCAAATTTTCTCAGTAAATCAAATAAAAAATTAAATGCTATAAAAATGACTCCAAAATAATAATGTATGTGGACTACTGGAAACAAAACTTTTTTGGCCTAAAACCAAAATATTTGAGGTGAAAAGATGTTAAACTCACCAACTGATGTTTCATCTGACTTTTTCAGTGGGATTTCTTAACAGAGTTGTGCACCCAGGGGGGTAGGACACGATCTGCTCGATTTGGGCATTGGGGATTTCCAAACGGTAATTTTGGGGAACTGCTTCGTGCATTTACTATGGCAGTCTCGGTCCCAGTGACATTAAAATATCACCTCTTAAACCTTTGTTCAAAAGATCTTAGTAATATCATGATAAATTAAGAAAAAATTATCGACTTCAAAATCCGTCGGGGTTAGTGGATTAACCCCGACAAAATAGTGTAATTTCCAATAACGGTCATTTAGATTTAAATATTCGTGATCAGGCCTAGTCTTTAGTCAAGTCTGTGTGTAACCGTTCGATAAGCATAAGAGCGACCTCCTACCATAAAGTCTTTGAAACAGACTAGCACGCGGAAGTTGATGCCGTTTTGAATTTGCTGTTGCTGTTAGGTTGGCATGTCCTACCCCCCGTGTGCACCTCTGTTATGGGGTATTCAGTGTCACCAGCTCTCTTGTCATTTTGTAGTAGAGGACTGTAAATATTGCTGAGGTTGCATGTGCTCTCAATCCTGTTTATAGGGTGTTCCTTATCCAGATCAATTCCTTGATCTACAACCCTTAAAGAGGCTAAGATTTTCTATCATCCAAAAAAATGGTTTTGAGTTTTTTATATGTGCCTAATCTTGTGCACAGATTCAGTCATCTCTGCCAAATTCAAATATAGTGAATTTTGTAATTTTTGTCCATAAACAGTCAGAAATTACATGGAAATGCACCATCAGAATCAAATGAAGTGTTAGAAATATTTTGTAGGATATAGTCCTTGGGCCAGATAGGTTGGTCGGTACCATCAGGAGTGGCAAAGCGAGTGTGCTATCAACTTATTCAGAAAAATCATCTATAAATAATTTTGCATGATAGACATTCCAAAGTAGTAGCTTAAGCCTGATAATTTGCATAAACAAAATGGCCACCATTGAAATTGCTCCATAACTAGTTTTAGCCATATGTTGTCTTTTAGAAGGACTAAATGCTAACATGAGGTGTTTGACAATGGACAACCATCAGAACTCAAATCCATACATTTTAAACTAAAAACTAATCTGCATAAATCCAAAATGGCCGCCATTTTAATAAATTTTGATCATAATTTGACTTTAACAGTCAATGTTCAAGGTGTGACATGGATGAACAAACACTTTTAAAGTTTACAATTACACTCTTGTACTAATATAACTATAAAAATGTCTTTATACAAGACTTGGAAGGTGACAACCTAAGCATGCTAATTTGCATAAACAAAATGGCCGCCTTTGAAATTTCGTCATAATCAGTTGCGGCCATATCCTGTCTTGTAGAAGGAATTCTTTTAGTGAAAATATGCTAACACGAGGTGTTTGATAATGGACAACCACCAGAAGCCAAATCCGTGCATTTTTAATTAAACCTATTTTGTAGAAATCCAAAATGGCCGCCATCTTCGTAAATTTTGAGCATAATTTGACTTTAACTGTCATTGGTCAAGGTATCACATGGATGAATCTTACACTTAAAGTGACAGGAGGAGATTTTTTTGAGGATACAAATTTCTCTCAAATTGCACTTGATTGGATGTAGACCACCTACCGAGAACGTTTCAAAGGTTTATTGGACAAACAAGCACGAAAGAAAACCGCAAACCTAGTTTTGAACTTGCCCTTACTATCATAATTGGCCCCATAGAACACCGTAACTTTGAGCTTCTTGTCTGTCGTGTACGACAGAAAGTACTAATCATCATCTTATTACATAAAGGACTGCGTATTTCGGCTTATTCACTTCGGTGTGGGGCTAATACATTGGAAAGCATTCCAATTGCACAAAAAAAAAAAACGGGTTCGAAAAAAATTTGGGGTGCATCTTTCGGAAATCTCATGTCTCTTGAAGTTGACAAATTACACTATTATACTAGTATAACTATAATCATGTGCGTATGCCAAGACTTCAAGGTGACCACTGAATTGAGCATGCTAATTTGCATAAACCCAATCTGCCGCCATTGCATTGCTGCCATACTAGTTGTGGCCATATCTGACCTCAATAGAAGAAATATTTAGGTACAAACTGCTAAATGAGGTGTTGATTAAACACAACCATGAATTCATAACCATCCATTTTAATAAAAATCCTAATTTGCATATCCCAAACGGTCGCCAAGTTGCCAAATTAGCATTTCTGTACTTGTGTTTGCTTTTTGAATGTAGCCACTTTGAATCATGTGCGTTTAAAGTGTTAAGATGTATTACCTCAAATAACTATTGGTCATATACATAGTTTTAAATCACTTAATTTGCATATAGAATAGTTGGGATCCATTTGTACTACAATGTTTTTCAGTAGTTATTTTCAATAAATAAGAGATGTATGCATATTTTGGCCATAATAACATTTATTTTACAAACGCATTATACATAACTACTCACCAATTCACAAAGTTCTCATTATAGGTATTTGCCAATCTAGTACTCTGTATTTTGTGCCTCCTTTACTAGTCTGTCTCTTCCTCGTCCCATATTCATTATCAGAACTGGCCAATGTAATGACCTCACATTTCATGTTTTCACATGTCGATTGGACCCTTGCACAATCTATACAGGACATTCGCATTAGCCAAAATACACAGTCTCTGGCAACTTGCCCCTCTTGGCAGTTATTGCATGGGTAAACTCTAAAACACAGTCTGCAGCAGGTTTGCCATTCATCCGCTTGAAGGATCACATTACCATCTGGAGTACATCCATATCCATCCGCATTACCATTGGGGCTTGGAAGCTTCTATCTAACGGCAACATATATTTTGCCCCCTCTGGCATGAAGGGTTATCAGTCCTCAATGAAAAAAGCTGTGCCAGATTCAATTTCCCTTTTCTTTGCTCAAACATTAGTACCGCACGTTGTTCTCATCTTTGATTGGTAATCTGCTGCATACGAAACACGTGTGAACTCTTTGATTTCACTTGTAGAGATTTTGTGCCTTTGGCCTCGAGGAAGTACCATCTCTAAAAAGCTCGCAGATAACCGACACAACCCCTTTGTTCTGCACACCATAATTCTGCAACCCAAGTTTTGAATCAGTTGTAACGATCCTCAGCCGGCCTCAACAATATCATTAGATGCAATATGTTTATGAAGTGTAGAACTCAAAACCAGACAAGGTACATCAAAGGTATGCAGTTATAGCCAGTATTGATGTGACTCTGGCAGCGCATGCATTTGCTGGCAAGGCAATGTTACTTGGACTAAAAGCTCCGTCGAAATCCCACTTTACAAACTTTTCAAAGTTCCCCATGTTCGTGAACTAGATCACCCATCAAAGACGTGAACAACTTTGGCAGCTTCCTTCATTGAGAAGTGTCTGACCCTTCATGCAGAGAGATTTTCCATTGTATGTGGTGCTCTTCCAGGTCGTCCACTTCCTCTGCAAAGAAACCTTAGATCGGCCGATTCTGGTTCTCAATCTGTTGAAACATCGCCATCCCATCACACCATGAGGGTCAGCCCCCAGGTGGAAGGGCTCACCGGGTTCAATACCATATATATGTTACTTGGTGTTTGATCGCAAGTGTTCTTTGAACAATATGCTCCCCTAAGCTCCCTAGCGACTGATTCAAGAGGTTTGGCTTAAGAAACTCTCTGGATTTATGGCAGTTGGCAGCAGGTACCTGTCCCCTAAGAACATAGGGTGCTTCCCACATTAAATACTTGGCAGCGACGCTCTTGCAGCTCGCTACAATATAACAGATCCTGTTGGGGCAATTCCTGCTAAATTGTATATGTTCTCCGTTGGTGTTGGACAAAGGCATCTTATACAGCCGGTAGGAGGCTTTATGCTGGTCAAATTTATTGGCATGGGTTGATCTTTCGCCTCATAGCATGGCATTGGTTGCTCCACCAGTGGCAGACCAAGATATGTCCCATTGTCTGTGGTGCTGTGCCATAAAAACACACAGGTATTGTCCTGATCTACTTCCAGTAGCCTCCCTTCTGCAAGGAAACCTTAGATTGGCCAATTCTGGTTCTCAACTGTTGCGGCCATCTGTCGGCAATCGCCATGCAGCCCAATGAATGTAGTCCTCCAGGGGAAGATTCTTACCAGGTTTAATACCAATGGACATTAGTTACTCTCCTTAACTCCTTAAGAGACTGGATTCAAGAGGTTGACTTTGCTCAAAAACTCTGTCTGGATTTAAGGCGATTGCCAGCAGGTCTCTGTCCGGACATAGGTGCTTCACATTAGATATTTGGGCAGCTACGCTCTTGCATTCTCGCTACACTTCGACGGGAGTCTGGTGGAGCAATCCTGGCTAGGATTTATAAGTTTCTCCATGATGTTATTGCGTGAACTTACTTTACTCTTCATCTCTTGATGTGGGTCTTAATAGGAGAGAATGCGTTTTCAACTCCTAGGTAGACGAGGTTATCGAGTGCACAAGGGGTGTTCCAGGCCCGGTTACTTTTAAGCTGACGTTTGGCTCCACGTTTTGCGTAGGATAGAAGCACACACCTGTGTCTTGCACGGATTTGCACGTGGTGGTTTTCCTTTCCTCGTAGTAGGAGTGGATTTTCATCAAAAGCTTTGGAGTCTCTCTCAACAACTGGTGAAGTCTGTATCTTGTGCTCTAATTCCAAGATCATCTTCATGATAAAACGACAGGTTCCTGAACTTCTAGGTTGGTCGTTTGTAAGGGATTGTTGAACAGGAGAGTGCAAGCATAGCTGCCTTGTTGTAGTCCATTCTTGAGCCCACGTCATCGGCTCTTCGCTCCTAGCTAAACAAAGAACATCCTTTTAGCCAGCTATCCAAACCAGTCTATATGGTGGCATACCTTCAAGAGGGACTGGAGTGGCCAATACTTGTAATTAGAAAAAAAAAACAACTTTTTTTTTGTGATTGGTCAATAGTCATGTATAATGTCCTTGTTGCTGTCACAGATTGATAGCGATATTGCTTAATGACTTGCAAAAATGGTAATCTTTAAAATATTGAAATAACTACTGAACCCCTATAAATTGTAGTGCACGATGGATCATCAGATATTCTGTCTGAAAAATAAGTGTTTAAAACTATATATATCCCTAAACGTCCCTAGAGCAATCGAACTATCACCCGCGAAAAGTTGAGTAGTAGTATTTTTGTGGTCAGATCTAGGAGCAACTTCCACTAAACCCAAGGAAAGGGTCCACTATATGAATTTTTTTGTCATGTGGGTTTAAAGATCGTTAGTGATTAGACATATGGATTTCAAGTGCAATAGATCAACACTTAACTACCCATGATTGAACACTTGACCAACATTTAAAAAAGCACCTAAAGTGCTGAATGTGGGGTAACAATGGCGGTTATTTGGGGTATATGCAAATAAGGTTTAATAAACCCCTCTTTTAGCAGTTTTTCAACCTAAATTATATTTCTTCTACGGGATCTACGGTCGGAAAAAGGCCTAACTATTTATGGCGCAATTCCAATGGCGGCCATTTTGTTATTTTCAAATTTACTTGCTCATGTTTTCACCTTAGAGTCTTGTATACATACATGTTTATTGTTAATACTTGTGCAATAATGTAAGTATAACTTTATAGTGTAAAGTTCATCCCTATAACATTGAATGTTGAACCAAATAAAATATCTCAACATTTACGAGAAAAAAATGGCGGCCATTTTGGATTTATGCAATTAGGTAATAATTATAAGGGTATGTATTTGACTTCTGGTGGTTTGTTCCCTTATCACACATCTCCTGTTGTACCATTTTTTAAAACCAAATAATAATCCCTTCATCCTTCTACAAGACAGGTAAGGCTGAAACCAGTTTATGGACAACTTGAATGGCGGCCATTTTTTTATGCAAATTAGCAGGCTTAAGCTACTACTTACTCTACTTTGGAAAGCTAGTTCATGCAGAACTATTAAGTTGAAGAGTCGTTAATACGTTGGTAGCACTCCCCTCGTTTTGCCACTCCTAATGGTAACCCATTAATTCAAAATCAGCTCGTAGCCCAAGCACTAATATCTGTTGGAACCATAAAAAGAGGGTGCTTATTAATTTACAAAATGTGCCTTTAACAGACTAATATCTGAAGCAGTGGGATTATACCAATGTATAAGTGGACAATTCTTATTTGTAGAAGTTGGGCTTTTATATTGCTAATACAGTATTAATTAATAGTAGTATCATGAGTGAGAGAGAAACCTGGCTTCTCAGAGATAGCAGTCCTTTCTGCAGTAATAGCAGCAGTGTTTTTGTGTCGCCTTCCCCCTGGCAACAAATGCTACATAGGATGCTTTGTGTAGTATGCGTTCTGTGGTCCGTCTGTCTGTCCTGTGTGTGGGCAAAATGTTCACGCCCCTGGCTCTTATGGGACTCATAGCCTTGTGTACCTTGCTGAATTTTCACCTCGTACTCTGGTCAGAAGAACTACAACTGGCCCAAGTCTCATATGGGGTGTGATCGTGACCGCTGATTACCGTGCATGTGACCTTTTGACCTTCAAAAAAATGAACTACTGCGATTGCAGGCGACACAAGCATTCCTGGGAACAGGTATGTTGTTATTAGTTATTATTCTAATGCAAATAATAGATAGCTTGGCATACTGTTTGAATGAAATAGCATTACTTGCTCTATTAACCGCTAACACGGGCCCAGATGCAATGCGTGCAACGAAAACGTGGTAACGGTCGGAAAATTGTTTCTTTGTTGCAAAATCTCGGCCGTCAACCACTATTTTTTGTTTGGCGCAAATGACTTCTCATTGACCTCATTTGCATTTGGGGTTGGGGCCGTCTTTTACCGGAAAATGACGCGATGTCCTCGTTGCATTGGGCCGTCTTTTACGGAAAATGACGGCGATGTTCCTCGTCATCTGGGCCTTCTTTTCCCGGAAAATGATCGCGATGTTCCTCGTTGCAAACCTGGGACGTCATTCCCGGGAAAATGATGCGATGCTTTCACTGCATTTCGAGACTGTTTTGCCTGCAGAAGGCTCAATGCTTTTCATCAGGCCGGTGACACTGTTGTACAATTGTAATTCCCATAGACATTTCGATATCGTGGTGTAGCGCCACAAAACCATTTTTCGATAACTCCTTTTATTATGCCATAAACGCATCATGATAAACCGGCAGGACGAGCGTAATAAGCGCCACGCACGACTATTACGTAGCGTAATAGCTCCAACGCAACAACTGGCGTAACTATAAGCTACAGATGTCATGCAGATCATTTGTTCAGTAATGCATCCCTTATTTATTTATTATTTATTTTTTTTTTTTTATTTTAGGACCCTGTTGCTCATTGCAATTCGCACGCGATGTTCCGCTCGTGGCATCTGGGACGTCGTCACGGAAAATGGCGTGATTTTCCTCGTTGCATCTGGGGCCGCTTCCGGGAAAATGACGCGATGTCACAATCCCTGTGCATCTTGCCGTCTTCCGTGGCAAATTCGCGATGTTCTTCGTCTGCATCTGGGCCGTTAACGACTTTACGCTACTTATTCCTGTGCCGGAAAAACTGCAGAGATGCAATGAAACTCAAAATTTTGTTTTCCTTCGTTGCATCTGGCCGTTAAAAATAAAAATAAGATTGCAACCGGGCCTCGTTGTCATTTGGGGCCGTTGGTCGCAAAACTACCCGGTCCGGGTTAGGGTTAAGTAATAACTCTGCCTGGAAAGAATTGGGTTTGAGCCACAAACTTGAGTTTTTCGTAAACAAATTCCAAGGCCCTTTTCAGAGCATTCTTTTCTTTTGTAGATGTTTCTTCTTTCTTGGATGCAGACGGTAAATGGTTAAATTGATACCTAATTCATAAGCAAGGAAAACGAGTTAACTTTCAGATCACTGCACCAATTGGTTTTTACTGTAGCTGTGGTTTACAAATTTCCTGCAATGCTCATACTTAAAAAATAGATGGTAACATATTTGATTAAGTTGCACTGGATGACTAAGCAAGCAATATATCTCTATCAATGTTATAATAATGCTGTCTGTTGCATATACTGTTTTTTTTAAACTCTGCCATTTTGCAGGAAGGAGTGGACGACGACGAACGGGAGAAAATATTACAGCAGAAGATGGGCGAGATGTCTGCTGCGATCAAAAAACTGGAGGACGTTAACAAGAACCTGACAAAAGATAAAGAACATGTGGTAAGTTATTGGTAGTAAATATAATTCTTTAATTTTTTTGGTTTATGTGACTCACTATTTGTGGTTTGACGTAGAAAACTTAAAGGTGCTTGTTCCAATTTATGTGTATTGTGTTTTATACTTGATATGAGAGCCTGGCACCTGCACATACGCCCCATCAAGTACCGTGGGAAACAAACTTGCGGTTTTGGTGGTAGACGCAATAATGCATGTTGCAAAGCCCTATTCAATACTGTGCTAATATTGATGGTTAACCACTAAAATGGCGGTTTTGTGTTTGTATCTTGGGAATAAAATGGATTTGAGGGCTCAAATTTTAGGACGACAATGAGAAAAATATGGCCTTTCATCTGATATCAAAATCAATACTACTTCCGGGTAAATCAGGGCGATCGGAATACGCACCTTTAATGTTTGATTCTAATCTTTCCCCAGAGAGGTTGGTACACATTAATGTTGAAAACAAAAGAAAAATATTTCTCTTGACTGGATTTGAATTGGCAACCTTTGTATCAGATGTACAGTGCCCTGACCACCTAAGCCACAGGGGCAGGTTGACATTGAAGCATTAGATCAAGTCCATAGGTATTGAGTTTTAAAAAAATGTTCAGTGGCGTATTTAGAATCATCAGAGTGGGGGCACGATGAAGAGTTAAAAACTGGCATGTTATCGGCAAGGAGTTATTCATTCTCAGAACTCTTTTATTCCACTAGGATTATTATTGCATCAAGTGTATGTAATACCCTGACTACCCAAGTATAATAGGTCTACTTGGGTAAAGAGTTATGAGAACCAGTAAAACATGTCTGTTGATAGTAACACAATTTTTAACTCTGCTAGATGTGATCCTGCTTTGATGATCCTGGATACACCACTGGGTGTTTGTCACTTACCTAATGGAATGCATTAGAATGGTGCTTTCTCAGCTATACTTCGTCCGGTCTGAACTAAGGAGTGATGCCATAGCTTTCGCACAGCTATTGTGCATGCGTATCGCGTATGCCGACTTTATATGCTCGCAATTACAGCTGCGGCTTACTGAGATTTGTACACTGCTTGAAAGCTATGACATCACTCCTAGTTCAGGCTGGACAAAGTATAGCAGAATGCAACCTTCAAATATAACGCCATGAATGGATTTAAACTAATGCTTCAATGTCAACCTATCTCTGTGGCATATTTGGTTAGAGCATCATACATCGATGGTTGTTGGTTCGATTCCGACTGGGATCGATGCTTTGTTTTTGTTTTGTTTTTCAATGTTTATGTGTACTGGTCATTCTGGGAAAGATGAAAGTAACTGCTTAGAATTAATGTTTGTTTTTAAGACATTTCATGTAAATATGCAATATGGTAAATCTTCACTTCTCCAAACAGAACGCAATGACCAATTTATACAAAACTTGGTATGTGGGTAGTTGTAGACACACGTATTACACACGTCGTCTGTCACCACAACATGTGCATATTATGTACCTCGTTTGCATAATTGTTCTGATTGGCTAATAACAAAAAGACAGCCCACACTGTTATATTCTCTGAATATAGTGAGCACGCAAGCTGAGAACTGCAAAAACTGCAAAATTAACTCCCTATGTTTGCTTGTATCTTAATTTCACACAATAATTACCTTTGGCTTGAGTGGATCAGAATGTGTCACATAAAAAACAGTAAATCTGTAGAATTTCATCTCAAATTTGAGTCACAATTTTCATTCTATAAAAAGTTGCAAGATGATGCAATTTTTTGATCCTTCAATATTTAGAACGCGATCATTGCCAAATTTTCAATTTTGACCGAACTAATTGAACACTGCCTTTTTATGATATAATAACATTTAAGCAATGTAAGATGTCCAGGGATGATTGGTATTTAGGTAGATGTGAAGTTATTATTTTAGCCATGTTATGAAAATATTGAGCCATATTGCAGAGCTTCACAAATGTAGGGGCAAAAGTCACTGTGGTGTTTTTCTTTGATAGATTAAATGGGATTGGTCCTTTATGAAAATAGTTTCAAGAGGTTGGATGATGATGTTAATAAAAACATTGCAGAACTTTGTCTAATCTTATGGGTTTGGGCTTTTATAATTACATGGGGAAGTCTATCAGTTACCATGGCAAGATTTGGAGCAATATTACATGGCAAAATTTTCAAACTGTATAAATCAATGAATGTATGCCATAGAGTCTAGACTCTGTAAATTAATGATGCTCATAGAGAGAATTCAAATTTATGGTAAGTGCACCATGGGTCATTACTTAGTTACTTATCCCATGGTTTCTACCTTTCTTACAGTAGACCTGATTGGTTAATGGCATGATATAAGACTCTAAGTAACCAGTCAAAATTAAGTTTCTAGGACTCTCTGGCTATATCTTCTTTAGCCTTACCCCAAGTCTTACCATGTCACTGATTGCCTCAAAATGTGATCTCCTTTCGTAACCAATGGCAATAGTTCTTGGAGACCCAAAATGGCAGGTAGAGTCTCAGGGGGTTAAACAGGTGTCAGTGAGACCAATAAAACAGGAACCAAAATCAATAGATCTCAAAGGCAAAGTGTCAGATTAATTTCAGATTTAGTTTGCCTGAGGAAATGGTCTGCATTCTGAGGTATTATTATTATTATTTTGGCATTTTGTGATTGTATTTGATGTCGGTGAAGTCTTCTACATAGGAGTGTAGGTTTCATTTGAAATAGCTGTAGGGTAATTACATTTGAAATACTCACCCCTTCTGTGGAAGATCTAGGTAAAGTATTCCACAGGGGAGTATGGATTTCATATGGAATAGCTCATTGGGTAACTACATTTGAAATACTCACCCCTTCTGTAGAAGATATAGGTAGTCTTCAACAGGGGAGTATGGATTTCATATGGAATAGCTCATTGGGTAACTACATTTGAAATACTCACCCCTTCTGTAGAAGATATAGGTAAAGTCTTACACAGGGGAGTATGGATTTTATATGGAATAGCGGCAAGACTTCCATATGTACCCCCTCTCATATATTTACATGCAACATAAAATGTTATTATTTTAGCTGTTTATTCCGTTTTTGATTAAACAAGGCCAAAAATTAAAATAAATTTTGTATCATGTAAATATATACGAGGGGGGTACATATGGAAGTCTTTTCGGAATAGCTTATTGGGGGTAACTACATTTGAAATACTCACCCCTTCTGTGGAAGATCTAGGTAAAGTATTCCACAGGGGGAGATATGTATTTCAATAGAAAAGCCTATCCCACTTTAAACAGAATCCTACTCAGGGTGGGGAAGAATTCAGCACAGGTCAAGAATGTTGCTGTTCAACATCTTAATGTATGAATTTCAATCAAATTTGGTAGTACATAAGGTAATGTAATCTACAAGAATCTTAATTGTGTTCTACTAACACATTTCTTTACACTTGTGAAAGGTTTTATTGTGTGGGTATTTTTGGGACATAGTTGTTAAGCAATTAAGATTCTGATTTTTTTTGTACTATGTTTTTAAAGTGTGCCCTTGTGTAAAACTTTTAATTTGGGGGATAACATTTCTTATTGTTGGTGATTATTGATATTTATGGTGATAATTTGAATTTGGACTTTTAGAGTAATTACTGAGAAGAGATTGCTATTTTTAAAAATAATTTTTATACATTTGTGCACATGTTATCTTATTGTCTGCCATTTTGAATTAGTCTATCATGGAGTGAATAACAATGGTAATCCTGTTTCAGTCAGTTTAATACTTTTTGTCTATGTGGTGTGTGTATGCAGGTGGTATATTTTGGGTTATTTTCACTGACATTAGGATTGATAATAATTCTTAATGGAGCATTCACGGTAATATTAGATGGAGATTTTGGTGACTACCTTCAATTAATCTGGTCCAAGCTAAATATATGCGCGTATAAGAATAGGTCCATTATTTTTTTATCTTTGTTTAGTGTAAGGTTGCAATTCTCTAACTTTTTATCAGATTTTCTTTTTATTGTGTCCGTAATTCTGCTGACAAGTACTTATGTCTACAAGTACTTCTGTCAACAGGTGTATTTTAAATAAAATTCATTCTTGGAACTGCTTGACATGAAACTCACTTATAAGGACCTCATGTTGGTAAAGATTATGTGGACAAGATCAAATGACACATGGCAAATAATCTAATGGGGTCAAACAAAGATAATGTTTGTTGAAGTTGTCATGATGGTTCTCATCTCCAAATAACTGATTGACATGAAACTTGGCAGAGAAGATTGCAGAAACAGGTCAAAGGTCACAAGAAGTAAGAAATAGATCTGTTGAAATTTGGAGTGCTTTTGGATATGTTTAGTCTCATGCCCAAAGCATGAAACCTCTTTATATGAAATTAGGAAGGAATATTCCTTGGGTAGAAGATAAAGTGGATTACATAATCACTCAAAGGTCAAACCAGACTACATAAATGCCAGCATAGCTTGCATATAGTTCAACTTTAATACAAGAGCACTGACCTCATTCTTTCTACCACCTTCAACAACTTCAGCTTTTGGGCAGAGAATGCAAAACGGGCAACACTTGTGATCCTTGTTTTCATGTGTTGGGGTAGATGTCTCAAATTTTGACTAACTTTATGCAATTGCTTGTTTTGTGCAGGTGTAAAAGTTGTCTTTCTGTAAATCTTTCAAAGGTTTTTATTTTTTTTATTTTTTTTTATTGGTGTTTTGGTACCCTCTGATTGGTCATTGTGGATTTGTCATTTTTGAAAATTGCACATCCTATCAGTTATACCAGGTTTTTGCAAGTTGAACACTTTTGCCAATTTAAAGTACAAGTTCTTACTTTCTATTACTTTTAAAATTTGGTCTATTACTCAACAATTGTAAATTTTTGATTTGGTTTCTTTTACTCTTCTGAAGGCAGTCTTATTGGATGCTATGAGCAATGTAAGTTTTCATTCTCAGTGTATCTTGGCTTCTAAGCACTCTGGCAGACATGAAACACGTTAGGGTTTCAGCTGGTTTCAGTGGGTTTTTTTTCACTTTTCAGCACATATTTGGTTCAGACACTTGGTTCATTTGGGAGGTTTAAATTCATTTTAAACAAATTCAAAATTTGCTGGAATCTATTAAACACAACCCACAGTAATTACTAAAGCTAGAATGCAAACATGCCGGTTGAAACCATAAACATCATTTTCTACAGGGAGCTGATTTTAACAACTCAATTTACATATCAAATTCTACCTTTGCCTGTAGCATAGGTGTACGCCTAACAATTTGTTCATGCTATTGTATTGCTACTTACGCACATTCCGCATCATTTTGCTTTCTGGGTTTATGAGATGAAAACAAACATCTCTGCAAAGTCTGAAGGAGCACTTCATACCCATTTGGCTTTTTCAGATGAATTCCATACATTCCTATTGGGGAAGGCACATCTGGAGTGAATTATTGGATAGGCTTTTATGATGGGATTCAAACTTAATTGAAATAATTCAAACAGGTTCACCATCGGACAGCTTGCAGAAACTGTCTGTATTATTGGATGCTAGGCTCACGAAAACTCACTGAGCTTTGATAGATAATACCCCTAAGTCCAAAAAGCTGCATTGACGTCAGCATACGAAGATGGACACGGAATCGCTGACCAGGCCACGACACACCCTTTTGGCTTGCCATCCCTGGGCATGGGACTGGTGCCCGGGGTGCCGGTTCGATCCCACCCAAGATATCCAATCTTTTCATTTGCTTCCTATCTCTTACCCCTTCCCTTCTCCCAGGAGAACATTGTTAGGGTTAATGACTAATAGAAAGGGGGGATCCTAATAACACAAAGTATAGGAAGCAACCTACTTGTTGTTCAATTACCATTTTGAGGCAGATAGACAAGGGCTCTATTCTCTTTTGACAGGGACAGTCTTCAGTGAATGGTTTCTTTTCAGAGCCAAGGCTTAACTCTATTTTAGCAGCTAGACAATGTTCCTATTGTCACTTTGACAGGGGCAGTCCTTCAGTGAATGG
The DNA here is from genome assembly GCA_023653785.1 of Ophioderma brevispina. Classification (NCBI taxonomy): domain Eukaryota; kingdom Metazoa; phylum Echinodermata; class Ophiuroidea; order Amphilepidida; family Ophiodermatidae; genus Ophioderma; species Ophioderma brevispina. Next base: position 41,500 of record JAMKCH010008196.1, read on the forward strand.
CTCTTTTTCATACAACCTTAACTCTTATTTATTTTAACAGATAGGCGAGGTCTGCTTGTTCTCTGTTGACAGGGGGCAGTCTTCAGTGAACGGCTCTTTTCAGAGCCACCCAGTAGGCAAGTAATGGCTTACACATTGCTATTATTTTGTCCTTGATGAAGTCAGAGCTACTCCTGATGAAAGCTTGACAGTGTCCAAACTTGTCCAAGGTGAACATTTTCAAATTATTCAATCTGAATTTAAATATATACCTCCTTAAGATGGGGGAAAAAAAAAAAATTGACTTCACATCTTGAATAGCCATTGAATAGTCATGGTCATGGCCAATGCATGGTTGGTCATATGTATGTACATGTACAACCATGCTTTGATCATGCTCAATGAATCGCATACCTATATGGGAGGCACACACTCAACGGAGATACTCATTCAGTTGTACCTTCCATAGTGGGTAATTGGACTTCATCTAGTGGGCTCATCACAGTACTTCTTTTGTTTTTAGTCAGTAGGGAGTTGAAACTCTCTGGGTTTTTTCTTTATTTGTTTTCACATAGCTATTTTGCCAAAATGTTATCTAAAAGTACAAAACTGCAAACATGTAGCTCATATATATCTCTTTTCCTGCCATAATTTGAAGTCTCTTCACATGCTACCTGTAAGGGTATGCTACGTTCAAGTCTTAAGCTGTAGCTGCTGAGTAAGGTTTGAGGCTCTGATTAACAGCTATTAACCCTTTAACCCTGGTGGAATAAGGTTACCCAGTTAACCTAATTTTGGGAAGCCAACTCAAAGACTACTGACCTAAGAATCTATAGGATTGTTTGGCCTTTTGAATGCATTTTTCAAGCTTATTCCAATATGGTAATAAAAAGCATAATTTTCATTTTTTTTGGGGAAAAAAGAAACTTTTGAAATCTGTGCAACTGCAGTTAGGTGTAGGGCTTAAAGGGTTAAAACAGTTACTGTGTTCAGTGTGCTGCCTTTACTAGAGGTGTCATGCATACTGGCTTTTATTTGTGACATAGCCCTGTCTGCTGAAAAGTGAAAACAATAGACATTTCACATTATTTTCAGCTAAGTAAAAAAAATGTACACTTTCAACCTGTAGGGATTTACAGAAAAACAGCTTTTACACCTGACACAAAAAGTGGTAACTGAAAATGTCCCAGGTCATAACTGCTTGGTTAAATATATTTATGGCATTTGAAATCTAATAGCCCTCATCACTGACTAAAGCAAGTTCATAGTTTTAAATTTTTTGGGGTCTGTCCTGTTGCCCTATGTCAGGGCATTTGGTATTTGTAGTCCTTGTCTCCTGACTTTCCCCCCTTTTTTTTTTTAAAACAATTTCAGATTTTGACATCATATGAACCATTGTAGTTTTTTATGTGTCCCCTTTATCTTGCAAGCAGATTCCATTGTTGTCTGCAAGAAATTCGAACTGTTGTATTTTTTCTTAACGAATGGGCAGAATATTTCAGCACAGTGGCAATATCATGATTACAAACATGTAACTCCAAACCAAATGGCAAAAAAAAAATAATACTGAGAGGTCATCTAGGGTCAAAGGTAGAGGTTAAAGTTAAGTTTATTGGTCCCTATGAACATATCAACATGGGCAGATGACACATGCGGTTCTTGAGAACTATATAACAGCCCTGGAAACAGTTGAAATTGGGAACCATGTTCACAGAAATTTTGAATATTTGGAGGAAAATTTGGTTTTGGTGGTCTGCCAGAGCGGAACACCTGGTACTTGGGGTCGGCATAGTGGCTTTTTCAATCTGCCGCCCTCTGTAAAGCCGGCTTGTGTAATAGCCGCTGACTGCAGGTAGATCTTGTGCTGTGATTGTCTCGCCTTTTGAAGCAATTTCTATTCTTACAGCAAAGAAAACTTCAACTTCAACTTTACAAAACCAGGCTGAAGATGGCTGGATTTCAGTAATAAGCTAATGTAATACAACCAATAACTGAGACTTTGTAACTGAGGATCTAGGACAAAGTTGTCATGAGAGGGGACCAGATTCAGGGTGAAATATGCAAATGAATAGTAAACTGTCAACTCTTTGAGGTGGAAATGGAGGAAAGAGAGTGTTCTGGCAATTAGGGGTCTTCAGTTATTCCACTCAATAATTTAATAGTATTGTGTGTTTGACTGAAAGTGTTTCTATTGCAATTTTTACCTTATTGGACATGAATTGATCCTTTAGCTCAGCTAGAAATAGCCCAATCTGCTTTCATAACATGATGTGGCATAACCGCTATCTCACCAGTAGAAACAGCCAATAGCAGCACATGCTTATTCATTGGAAGTGACACCACATTGCTATCATGACTAACAGGGTAAATGCCTCTACCTGCATACCATTTAAAGGTGCTTGTTCCGATCGCCTTTGGGACCCCCTGATTTACCTGGAAGTAGTATCGATTTTAATATCGATGAAAAGCCATATTTTTCTCATTGTCGTCCTGAAATTTGAGCCTTCAAATCCATTTCATTCCCAAGATAAAAACAAAAAACCATGAATTAATGGTTAACCATCAATATTGAATAGGGCTTAACAATGTGCATTATTGCTTCTACCATTAAAACTGCAAGTTTGTTTCCCACGGTACTTGATGGGGCGTATATGCAAGTGCCAGGCTCTCATATCAAGTAGAGAACACACTAGACATAAATCAGAACAAGCAACTGTACTGTAGCAAATTTGGGACTGTTGATTTTAAGATATCCTTGCTTCACCTTTTTGCATTCTCTGTCACCAAATTGAGGACAAACATTTCTCCCCACCAATCGTGGTGATTTGCGATTTTGACAGTATCAGGGTCTGCAATGTGTGTGATGAGGAATACAGTATGGCCATAGCCATGAACACAAGATACAGGGTCACCCAAAAAATTCAACTCATGACAATGTGAACATATTGCTGTGGGTTGCATTGTTTGGGTCACCCTATGTTGGTGCAGAGCACAAATATATGCATCTACCCTTTAAATGTTCACTTAAAGGGACAGGAGGAGATATTTTGAGGGTATAATTTTCTCTCAATTTCTGCTTGATCAATCGGAGAATGCCTTCCGAGTATGTTTTTATTGGACAAACAAATAGAAAAGAAACTAAGTTTTGAGCTTGCCTACTATCGTAATCGACCCTATAGAAAAGCATGCTTTGATTTTCCTGTCGTGCACGTCCAAAAAATCCAAGCATACTTAATCATCATCTTATTACATAAAGATGGTGTATTTGCCTTATTCACTTCAGATGTGACGTAATACATTGGTAAGCATTCCAAATATGCAAAAAACCTGGGTACAACAAAATTGGGGGCATTTCTTGTGTGAAAAAGTAAATGGTTAGAGTTAGGTGTGTTTAAAACCAACAACATGTGTAGTACCTTAGCTTTAACACAGCTACAGATATTTGCATCTGTAGTGGGGCTTTGCGGCTTGGATTTTGAAATTGCCAGGGATATGCATCGCTTAATTTAGTGCTTGACTACTCACATGGCTATTGCTAATACAGGAAAATGACATGTTTACATTTCAAAACTGATATTAACTTTCTGTAATATATGGCTAGAGTGTAAAACCTTATTATCAACGTAGCAGTGATGAACATATGAGAGCCTGTGTTACGTAAAAATATATATGCATGGTTTCATGTGACCACGACATGTAACATTTTATTCATTCAACTTGTATGTGGTGCACAATAAAAATGAATTTGCAACACCCTGCTTTTGGGGTTTCACTAATCTAAGCCAATTTGTGCCGAAATTCCTTCCTGCAATGAAATGGGCATTCTGTTTAACAGTAGATACAGCTCTGAGGTAAATCCATTTCCTTTGTTGCATTATGGGAAAGAATTTCGGTACAAATTAACTTCTGGTAGAGAAACTCAAAAGTCAAAGTTAAGTATTGACATCTTATGAATGTACCCTTTATTCTATTCATCTAGTTGCTACAAATTTGTATATTGGTAGGAGCTTTTAAAAGTTTGTTTCCAGTAGGCGGTGCACATTTTGATTTTAAAGCCATTTCAACCACATTTAGCTATAGCTGGCAGGACCACTTAGCAATCCGTTGTGCGTGTGTATGTGTGGATGTGTGTGTGTGTGTGTGTGTGGATGTGTGTATGTGTGTGTCACAAATTGTTAAGTTTTTTTTAAATTGACCTCAATTGAAAAGTTTAACTTCAATTGGAACCAAACTTCTGTCATAGGTGCACAATGGGAAAAAAAAAAAAAAAAAAAAAATATATGGCTAGAGTGTAAAACCTTATTATCAACGTAGCAGTGATGAACATATGAGAGCCTGTGTTACGTAAAAATATATATGCATGGTTTCATGTGACCACGACATGTAACATTTTATTCATTCAACTTGTATGTGGTGCACAATAAAAATGAATTTGCAACACCCTGCTTTTGGGGTTTCACTAATCTAAGCCAATTTGTGCCGAAATTCCTTCCTGCAATGAAATGGGCATTCTGTTTAACAGTAGATACAGCTCTGAGGTAAATCCATTTCCTTTGTTGCATTATGGGAAAGAATTTCGGTACAAATTAACTTCTGGTAGAGAAACTCAAAAGTCAAAGTTAAGTATTGACATCTTATGAATGTACCCTTTATTCTATTCATCTAGTTGCTACAAATTTGTATATTGGTAGGAGCTTTTAAAAGTTTGTTTCCAGTAGGCGGTGCACATTTTGATTTTAAAGCCATTTCAACCACATTTAGCTATAGCTGGCAGGACCACTTAGCAATCCGTTGTGCGTGTGTATGTGTGGATGTGTGTGTGTGTGTGTGTGTGGATGTGTGTATGTGTGTGTCACAAATTGTTAAGTTTTTTTTAAATTGACCTCAATTGAAAAGTTTAACTTCAATTGGAACCAAACTTCTGTCATAGGTGCACAATGGGAAAAAAAAAAAAAAAAAAAAAATATATGGCTAGAGTGTAAAACCTTATTATCAACGTAGCAGTGATGAACATATGAGAGCCTGTGTTACGTAAAAATATATATGCATGGTTTCATGTGACCACGACATGTAACATTTTATTCATTCAACTTGTATGTGGTGCACAATAAAAATGAATTTGCAACACCCTGCTTTTGGGGTTTCACTAATCTAAGCCAATTTGTGCCGAAATTCCTTCCTGCAATGAAATGGGCATTCTGTTTAACAGTAGATACAGCTCTGAGGTAAATCCATTTCCTTTGTTGCATTATGGGAAAGAATTTCGGTACAAATTAACTTCTGGTAGAGAAACTCAAAAGTCAAAGTTAAGTATTGACATCTTATGAATGTACCCTTTATTCTATTCATCTAGTTGCTACAAATTTGTATATTGGTAGGAGCTTTTAGGCCCCCAAAAAGTTTGTTTCCAGTAGGCGGTGCACATTTTGATTTTAAAGCCATTTCAACCACATTTTGTTTTTGTTTTTATTTTGACTACAAAAGCCACAAACAAGTTTTTTGTTAGCATATTCAGGCTCTAACAATAACATTTAAAACTTTTACTTTTAGAAATAAAATTTCTTCCAAATATTGATATGTTATTAGTTGTTATTAATTGTTGCTATTTGACCATTTGTAGTTATTATATATTTATACACTGGTGATATCACAGAACTTTTTTAGTTTAATGTGAACGACTACCGCCATGTAGTTTCAAGCTTTTTCACCTGTGGGTGTAAAATGTCGGCAGTCACCAAACATGTCCATAATCTGTACTCTAATTGGTGTGATTTTCATCACGTCATTTAACATTGCATTTTGGGTAACTTAATTTACAATGCATTATGAGGAACCAATAATTGGTCAGTTTTGACTCTCTGTGCAATTAAGACATGGGATTGATTATTTTCACACTTACCATAATGCATTGCAAGTTTTGCTGGTTTGTAGCGAGTTTGAACCCCTGTAAGAGTGAGAAATTCCTGCTAAGTTTACAAGGGCTCTCACAAATTTCTATCTATTTAAAAAAAAAAAAAAAAAAAATTTTTAGGTTGAAGCGCTCGCGTCATACCGCGTTTTGCTACTTTCGCGCGCGCCTGCCAACGTTGCGTCTTGTTGCGTATGATCGTTGCGTTCAGCGGGTTGTTCGATTGTTTTCACTGGGTGGTGGCAGTCCTTTCTTTTTGTATTTAAGCCGTAAATCATCCCGAAATTGGGTTAAAGATGACCTTAAATGATAATTGCTGTTTAAGAATGAGAATAAAGGTATGATTTTGGGAACCGGTACTCTCTTTACGACGAATTGAACCCGTCAACACCATTATTTTTGCGTGGAAGAACTCGGCCTCCGGCCTCGTTCTTCCACTTAAAATAATGGTATCGCCTTGGGTTCAATTCGTCGTAAAGAGAGTACCGGTTCCCAAAATCATACCTTTATTCTCTAAGTTTTGACTCTCTGTGCAATTAAGACATGGGATTGATTATTTTCACACTTACCATAATGCATTGCAAGTTTTGCTGGTTTGTAGCGAGTTTGAACCCCTGTAAGAGTGAGAAATTCCTGCTAAGTTTACAAGGGCTCTCACAAATTTCTATCTATTTGAAAGGGTCTGAGTTTTTAGAAACAGCGAAGTTCACAGTGCATTTTGTGAGTAGGAAAATGATCAATTACTAGAAGTGTGTACACTAAGAGAAAGATGAAGTTGTCTTAAGAAAAATTTGATAGCGATTAACTCCCAGACCACAAAAAACATGATTTAATTGACTGATCATTTACATCAGTAAAAGATATACTTTGGTAGCCACCAAGTTAATTCAATTTAAATAGCACCCAAAAGTGATATTCTTTCTACTCATATGGCCATTATTGAAAGTGTGGTACTTTGATTTGTTCAAATGCATCCCATGACTACCCTTAAAGTAAAATAATGAAATAATGGGTTTGCAGTATCACTTCTGGGCTCACATTGTATCATAAGCTGGAAAAAAATAGATAATGGTCTCGGCTGTGGCTTTCCCATTGTTTTGATAGTTTTTCTTGCTTCAGATGCATTATTTACACATAAATAGTACTGCATCACCCTTTATTTCTTAATTTGACTTTGACATTCTGTTCAGTAATCAAATAGCAACTCTGTTTACATTATATCTCAAAATAAAATCATGACTTTTACCTATAAAAAAGTAAAGTCGTCGTGCCGAGCAAGCTCGTGCACGGAGTGCCCATCTCTCTTTCCTTAGCATTTGGGCCAGATTCCTCCATATTGTGTTTGCTGTGGGGGGTTCGCCACTCCTCCCGCACAGCGAGTCTGTTACTTTCCCAGCATTGAATAATGCTGGTACCCATTTATACACCTGGGTGGAGAGGAGTAATTAAGGTAAAGCACCGTACTCAAGGGCATAACACGTTGGCCGCAGTGGGACTCGAACCCACGACTTTTGGATTGCGGGGCGAGCGCTCAATCCACTGGACCACACGTGCCCTCTTAGTGCCGCTTTGTATTGCACTTGAGCATTGACTATGTGTGCGCTGAAAGTAGGTACAATGTATATGCCAATGTTGTTACTTCATACTTAAAGTGACAGGTTTTTTTAGGATACAAATTTCTATCAAATTTCACGGGATTGGTTGCAGACCACCTACCGAGAACGTTTCAAAGATTTATTGAATAAACAAGTACAAAAGAAAACCGCAAACCTTGTTTTGAACTTGCCTGCTATCGTATTCGTCCCCATAGAAAACCATGCTTTGAATTTCTGTCATGCACAACAGAAAATACTAAATCCATAAAGACATCGTATTCGGCTTATTCACTTCAGGTGTGATCTAATACATTGGTAAGCATTCCAAATATGCAAAAAAAACGGGGTTCGACAAAAATGGGGGCGCTTCTTTCTGGAAATCTCCTCATGTCTCTTTAACTGCATCTTTTGCTTAGTAGACAAGGTCTAAGTTTGATGCTAGAGGTAAGGTAATAAAATCAGATTGATTCCTAGATTATGAAGCCAAACTCTGGTTTAAACAAGTTGTAATTCCATTGTAAGTAAAAGTGCTGAATGTATGTAATTATTAAAGTTACTTGCACAAAGTTACAAAGGTAAACATTAAGTGTGATTAAATCTTGTTTGTATTTTACTCTGACCAGGCCCTTAACCAGGAGTTTTTATGAGAGGGCAATTTTTTTCAAAAAGGGACCTTTTTCGCCAAATTCACCCCCCCCCCCCCACTGGTTACGGGCCTGACTCTGACTGAAAACATAATCATTATTGAGAATCACCCTTTATACTTTTCATTTTCAGGAGAAAAAACTGAAGATGTTTTTGAGCATCAAGGGAATGGCGCCTTTGGTTGAGAAGAACAAACAGCTAAATAAGAGGGTGAAATCACTTGAACAAAACAAGAAGAAGCTGGAGGAAAGAAACAGGGTGCTAGCAGAGGACAATAGCAGATTGGTAAGTGATGATGAAATTGCCATGGCAACCAACTTCCTACACCATCATTCCTTGGGCGAAGCATGTTCATAATCCACATGTACAGGAAACTCATATTAGTTGTATCGGGGCCGCTGTTATGTAGGAAATGCATTTTGCCGTTGGAGTGAATTTTTCATGTGGCTTGTTTTGCAAATCTTGCATTTTTTTTTCCCAAGGATGAGACTGTGTGCTTGGTTGCAGGGGATCCCGAGAAAGTTAAAATAATAAAACATTGTTTGGAAAATAGTGGACCCCTTTTTTTTTTTTTGGGTCAAATCTCTAATGTGCTGAGATTGAATGGAAAAAATAAAATCAGTGCATAATTCGCACAAGGTCAGCATGCTAAGTTTGCATAACCAAACAGGCTATATATGTTTTGATTCAGAATTAGGCTATCACCAATTCTTTGTCGCGTTGAATGTATTCCAAGCCACCTGCAGAGAAAACTCAGGAACTACAAAGAGACAACATTTTGTTTTTTTTTTTGGAGACTCATAAATTTGAGTGGGGGGGGGCTTATGTAATTTTTGTCCACTTTGGTCAATCTAAATTTCGAACCAATTACCTACTCGGCAAAGGGGGATTTTTTGTTATGCATGTTGTATGATTTAATTTCTTTTGCATCAAGACAATATTAACAATTTTTGAACATCTGAACACTAGTATACATATCATATGGCCAAAGGGGCTATGTCCCTTATTCTCTTTGGTTCCAATCACCGTATGTATCTTAACACTAATGGAATTTGGGGAAATTCTCAGGGAAAACTCATGGATTTTTGTTTTCATGAAATGCGGGGACACTGAGAAGATAGTGTTAGGTTTTAAAAAAGCATATAGCATAGAGTGGGGTGCTTTTCCACTTGGAAAATATAGTTATTATTTTTCAGAACCTGGATGTGTCGCAAACTGTAACTGCGAAAACAAGTATGCATGTGTTTTCAGGTTAAACAAGTATTACTTGTATCTGTGAGCCTTCTATAATTTTTCTAGTACCCTCAACCCAGCATTGTTAGAAACACTTTAAGGAGTTAAGAATTGCATATATGTTTGCTATAGTGTCATAAGCATTAAACTGATTGCACATATTTGTATCTATAGATATGCTTGTTTCCTTATTGGTTTGCAAATGTTTTCTGGGTGGAGCACTTCTGCCAGGCCAGCCAAGTGCACGCACATGCACAATGCTATGGAGGACTAGCATGGTTGCAGCCGCTGTAGCAAATTTGCAAATGGTAGGCATTCATATTGACTAACTGAAGTAATATTAGTTAGCTTCCATTGAGAAAGTCACTAACAACGGCTGGTGGCCGGAAACGCAATGTCGACGTGGATCCCCTCAACAATATTTTTGTGTTTCTACATATCTTGTCATATTTGCTTCATTGAGAATGTACATCACAAAATGCCAGGCCCTTATGTCATTAAATAAATGACGTCAATGTAACACCAGCTTCAGGCTTCATGGTAGTTAATTTGGGGCTCAAACCTATTACATGAATGTAAGCCTGTATTTTAGGAATGAGGCTACTACAAACTCCACAGACTAGCAGCACCCTCTAATCCTAATGATCACACAGCGTCACTTTAGGCGAGTGAGTTTCCTCTCCCTAACCACACACCTGACTATGCATCATGTTTGTGTGTTTTGTCCTTTTTTATTTTCTTTTTAAATCGTGAAGCTAGCGGTTTATTCTTATTCTTTTAACCTGACACTTGCATAGAACTTTCCTCTGAGCTGTGTTTTACTTATGTCGTCAAGAATGTCCGTTCACTTTAAATGTACTGTTTGCTATTCTGAGACAAAAACTTGTTGAAGGAAAAAGAGCTGAAATCAAGATTGTAGATAAAAAATATTAATGGACTAGTGGGACTATTGAGAATTGGAACTCATCAGTAAAGCAAAGGTTTTTCTTCAATATTGTAATAAATGTAATCATAATACTCGAACCATTTCTATTTGAAACCCGAAGGAGATACAAAGTGAAATTAGAGAATCAGATGAAATTAACATGGACCGGTGGTGAGCTTTAAGGTCATGAATGAGATGCAATTTGGTAATGATGTATGTACTTGGGACCATGAGATCCGACAAATTTAGTCTGATAATTGAGAAAGTATGGAAATTAGGATAGAGTATCCACAAGATTAATCAGAAACCCTGGTGGTGATAGTAGTAATTTAGTAAGAGGACCATAAGAGACTTGATTGATTCAAATGAACTCCTTTCCTCAAAAGGTAAGTTTCAAATGAAAAGTTGACTCATATCACTTGACCTTTTTTTGTGATCAAGAAATGTTCAAGCTCCATTGTCCGAGATAGAATAATATAAACATTTTCAATATAAATTTTAAAATGGTGTATTACATATTGTACTCTCTGTGTTAATGGTCTTCTTCAAAATCACTACATGCTGTTGAAGTTCCTGTTTGCTTTCTATTAAAGGTGCTTATTTCTGATTGTCTTTGGGGCCTCCCCCCACCGTACTTCCCGGAAGTATTAATCATTTGATATTGGATAAAAAGGCTGTATTTTTAGTTTTTCCTGAAATTTTCAGCCAAATATCATTCATTAAATCTCGTTCCAAAGATGGATCAAAAGGTGCGTTGTAATAGTGTTAACCATCAATATTAGCACCGTTTAATGTAATGCCATATCGCTTCTACTATAAAACCAATTTTTTTCCCACAATCTTGGTGATGATGTATGCAAAGCAGGCTTTCATTTCAAGTGAGAACACAAAACCCATAAATCGGAACAAGCCACCTTTAATTTAGAAATGTTTTTTTTATTTGTGTTGTTTTTTTGTATTATTAAATTCATTTATTATTATTATTGTTTAACTGCTTTCATGTTTGCAATTGTCTGTTGAATCTTAATAGCCAATTTGATGCTGGATATCTGAGATGATTTGTATGTTGACACCACTACATACACATGCAATTTGCAGGTCTGTATTGACAAAGAGCAGTGGTCACTGAACCTCCTCCACTACCGTAATTAATTGGATTACAGACTTGCTTGATTTAAATTGTTTTCTTCTTATGGTTCATCACACCACTCAACTAGTGGTCCCATTCGTTCCTGAAACTTTAAGTATGTGAAATTTGGAAGAGGGCTAGAAAGAGCCAACATTTCTTAGGAGTTTCAAAGGTAGTAATAATGCTAAAACATGGTTTGCATAGGGTTAAAAGGTGATGTAGAGTCGTAGCAAAAAAAACAAGTTTGTCTCAGAAAAAATATTTAAAAAAGCAAAGGATTAATGCCCTTTTTGGGGGAGATGCTAATGTGAAATGCGAATTTAAAAAAGTTAATTGCTTTTTTGACCCACTTTCATTTATTTCATTTCATTCACCCTCGCGCTGCTATCGCAGGCGAGGTGTATTCATGATGGCGATCTCGATTTCGGTATGGGTGTGACAACTATCAGCAGGGTGCTTCATTTTTTTGATGCGTCCGTCGATGAAATTTTGGTATTGGGTCGGGATGGATATGGGACAAGTCTCGATAGAGCAATACCCGAAATCCAGGGGTTTGTTTTTGCCGCTCGGAGCGGTTTTCGGTCTTGGGGATCTTTCGAATTGGAGGGAAATGGTAATAATGCGCGTGGAGTTACGACTATGCGCCGTCATTTATATTACGCCCTGCCGAGTCTGGCATTTGGCCAAAGAATTCTCTCGCTGTTTTCTTCTCGGTTCTATTAGACCTCTTTCTGAGTCACGCTCCTTTTTGGGTATGCCATCATAATGATGGTGTTTGTAAGCTCGTGTATTCAAGGGTATCACCGAAATTAATAACGTCGACAGATCTTGCCTGCAATATTACGGCGGGCCAGTATTTCCCACGGTGTAGTCTGTGTGCCATCTGTGTTCACAACTCCGAAAGTTACTGCAATTGATGGTCTCGGGCGGACATCCAAACATTTTTTCCCACGGTGCTACTGCACTAAGGTAGCTAATTTAATATGCACAATCTTTTTTTCCGCACCGCCTGGAGTCATGCAACCAATCGTTTGTATATCCAACACGTATCTCCTGGCCCCTGTTCCACCAATTGAAAGTCGATTACAACAGTATGTGACCTCGTTGATAAAAAATATGTTGGCCCTTGGACCGGCCTTAGCTATCTTGTATTTGTTTACAGGGAGTCCTTTTTTACACTGAAATTAGAACATCTTTTTTTCGAAACAACATGGCACATGTTGATTAGGAGAAAACAATGATTCTTAATCAAAGGTTTGGTGGATTCCCCATGCGGCGATAACCGTCTGTTTATGCACGGAGGGTTGTCATTAGAACACAGTCAACATTGCACGAGTGCATTACCACATTGCTACAGTAACATTGATGTGGTTCGCTATTCGTATTAGTAATGATATTTTGGCGTGTTGCAATGAGTTTATTAGCTTATGAATCATACAAAATACACGGGGAGTGGCATCAATTATGCCCGGGGCGATGATGGGGCAGCTCAACCGGTACTCTACACAGCTTGGATTGTCATGGTTGGTTTGTAAATTTCAATTCAGAGTATTGTTTCATGTAACACACTCCTACCCTTGTCCATGTTTATGATGTTTGTCATCATGTTTATTTTTCGTAAAAATCTGCTACTAAATTGAGTAAAATCAGGTAAAATTCCCAATTTTTAATCGCCAGACTGAACAATCTCCCCGATAAATTTCATGAAAATCGCCCACTTTCTGATAGCAGTCTGATTGAAGGATCTGCCGATACAGGTAAAGTCTTGCTAAAAACCAAAAATATTTGTCTCATTGCAGGTGTTACCATATTGTGATCTTTCACTGTCACAAAATTCTTTTTGTTGAGTAAAATACACGTAACAGATGATTGTTCTGAAACCTTTTAAGTCAGTTGTTTATTTTCTGCTGAAAACTTTTTCATTTCAACCCCATGTATTAACTGGACTGGTCCAACAACATTCTTCATTCCAGCTGTTAATTAGAATAAACAAAATAACAGTAATAAGTCAAAAAAGTATTTTTAAAAAATCATTAAAAAAATTACAACAAACCCAAAATTTGACATTAACTAATGAAATGTTGTGATAATTGCTAAATTGTCATTTTCATTTTATTTTGATTTGTAAATGGAAAAAAGCAACGACAACATGGCGATCGAACAACACGCAATAGACAGAATGAGAGAGCCCCCCGTCGTCGTGAGTTTTGGTTCAACATTACGCTTAGCCTATACGTATTAACTGTAATATTTCTACCTTACGATAGAAAAGTGGACGATGGTTTATAATTTGTAATGATCTGAAAGTAACAAAATCTCCAGCCTAGCCTGGATTATCACCAGACATTTTAACACAGTGGCCTGAGCTTGGGCGGTGTGATTTTGAATGGATCCCCACTATCGCGAAAGGTGAACGAGAATCTAAGGCAAGTCACCTCAAAACCCGACGCGTGCCAATGGTTTGCCGTAAATTTCACATCAGATTTTCGTGCGTGCTCTTCAATGACCTAATTAGTTAAACATATGCAAAAGGTCTCCTTCATTGCTCAAAAAATAATTGACTTGTGTGTCGGATCTTGGTTTAATAGCAATTTCGGGCCATGTGAGAACCGTCCGAGAGCGAATCCACTTCAAACTCATTGAGTCGAGATTCCGGACAATAGGCGCCCATTTAACACTCGAAACGTGCGTGACAATAGGTTACCCCAGCGATTTTCTACTCCATTTGTTGTCACTAATGAAACTTTTTGTTTCTGCAAGAATTGAAGAAGGCACATACGGATGACTGTTAGGTCCGTATGTCGTGATCTGTGTGTGTAGTTAGCACTATTTCTTTCTTCCCACAGTGTTGGCGTACTTTTTTTGGTCATTTAATTATTTTCACTTGTAGTGTTTTTTTACATAAGCCGCCCGCCCTGTTCGACTACAAGGCTGCACAAAAATATATTTGTTCGGTTGCCCGACCGATCCCGTTGGCGAACCCCCGCGACTCATTAATGTTTGTCAATTTTTTGCCTGATACAACATAATAAACCAATAGTTATATGTTAGAACAAGCATTTTAACCCTATTTTGTTTTCAGAATCGCCATCCTTTATCTTTGTACATAGTTGAAATAATAGCCAGGAACAGTGTATTGGGCCATGTCCAGCTGGCAAAGTAATTGTGCTAATTAATTTTGATTTTGGACATTTGGGCTGAAGGAGGCATAATGATTGGTTGAAATAGTTTAGGGATTGTTTCTTTCTTTGAGGTGTAGGTTTCATGGAGTTTTTGGGCTGTCTTGTCTTAGTAGTTCCTGTGCTAATTGATTATATATGCACCGGTGTCAGGTGGAGAATAAGGTGGTGTATAATGTTCAGGATTAGAGGTGGGTTGGCAGGTATCAGTTGTCTGGGGTTTGGTTCAGTTTAAGGGTCATACATTTGGTACCAGGTTTTTGGTGTGTACATGAATGTGAGTGAGTGGTGTCAGTTATTTGGTGGCAGGTACAGCTTTTTGGTGTTGGATGTCGGTGTAAGATGCTGTGTACGTGTTGGATGTCTGGTGGGGGTCAAGTGTTGGGTGTCAGTCCTGGTGCAGTTGGTTGTGCAATGTTGGTTTCAATGTGTTGGCTGTGATATTTTTGGGGTCAGGTTCTGGTGTTATGCATCAGTGTTGATGTCAAATTTGAGTTCATGTTTGAGTGTTCAATGTGAGTGTCAGGTGTTGGATGTCAAAAGTTGGTGTTATGTTGATACAGTGTCATTTGTGGGCTCAGTGATGGTTGTCATGTGACGGGTGTCATGTTTGGGTGTCAGGTGGTCATGGTGGGGTTGTCAGGTGACGTGGTCATGTTGGTGTAAAGTACATGGTGTCCGGTGATGGGTGTACCGTTGAGTGTCCCATGCTTGATGTTCGTGACGGTGTCATGTTTGTGTAAAGTTACACTGTCAGGTGATGGGTTTCATGTTGGGTGTCAGGTGTTAGTGTCATGTGATGTGGTGTCAGGTGATATGTTGGGTGTCAGGTGATGGGTGTCAAGTTGGGTGTCATGTGGGTTCATGTGACGATGTCAGGTGACGGGTGGGTCATGTGAGTGTCACAGAATGGGTGACATGTTGGGTGTCAGGTGACAGTGTTATGGTGTAAAAGTCCGGTGACGGGTGTTCCATGTTGGTGTAAGGAGGGTGATGATGTCATTGGATGGGTGTCATGTTTGAATTGTCAGAGGTGAGGGTGTCAATGTTGGGTGTCAGGAGACTGTCATGTTGAGTGTCATGTGTTTATGTTGGTGGCATGTGATTAGCTGTCATGTTGATGTCATTGTTGGGTGTCATGTTGGGTTTGGGTGTGAGAAGTTTAAAATTAAGCTTTGGTGTTTAGTCTGGTGTCAGATTTTTAGTGTTTAAGTGTTCTGGAACCAGTTATCTGGTGCCGGACTCTTGTCTGTAGTCCTGTGTCAGGTAGCTGGTTCCTATTTTTCTGGCTGTACCATATCACATTCTTTAAAATTAAATGTGTAGTAATAACGGACACAAATTCTGAAAAAAAATAAATGAGTAAAATTGGATGTTTTTTTTTTTCTCGCACTACTCCCAAGTTATTGGTCTCCCCCTATGAGTTTTTAAAAAATTTGTGCGAGTTGCCACACGACTAGCGAATTTTTTTTTTAAAACTCATAGCTCGACCAATTGGAGTATTGTGCTCAAATCCATCCAATTTTAAAAGATACAAACACATACAACTACAAATTAAAAAAAAAACAACTTCAATCCTTCCAGTTTTTCCCTCCAAGTGAAGGCCCCGCAACCGTGCCCTAGCTAATTCTGATCATCACAACTGAATGATTTAATTGGCTTACTCTGTATTTGCGAAACAAATGCCCATTGGATACACGCTTTATTTCCTCATGCATGCACAACGTGAATAACAAATAAGCAGTAATCTATGGGGTTTCTGTTGTCGTTTCGTTTCGGGCAAAAGACAGTATGCCTGATTATTAGGTCGCCCGGGCAAATCTAATTCTTCTGTTGTCGTGCATGATTTTAGCCCTTGTTTCTTTCTGGATTTTTTCGACAACAATTTCAAATTTGATTTAGCATAGGCCCTAATGAGAATGTTTTTGTTCATATGAAAAAAATAGATATGCTTCCCTATCATTCGTTTTAGACGGTTTCTATTTATGACGACATTATTAAGAATGATGTGGACATTTTTCTGATAACTGAAACCTGGTTGGCTGAAGCGATCCTGTGGTCTTGCGGAATGCTGCCCTGCTGGATTTCCTTCCTGCACTTTCCAGGAAGAGTCTGATGACCATAGTGGTATTGGGATCATCCACAAAACTTGCCTCAACATTCAAATACACCCACATGCATTCACACCCTTCTTTCTGAGCATGCTTGTGGTCGTAATAATATAACTAGTGTTAAACCTCATCCCTGTTTAATCTCCACACCTGCCAGGGGAAATGGTCTCAAAATAAGTCAATTCTTAAATGCGTTTGATACTTTCCTTTCCTTAATGAGATTGCTCGTTCCCGCTAAAACGATACTGCTTGGTGATTTCAACGTCATGTCGCCTCCCCGCAAACCGAGGCGATTTCATGTTTTTGGAGATTCTGGCTTCTAATGTTTTTCATCACATTCCCATGGCCCTACCCATAAAGATGGTCACAGCACTCTCTGACCTAGCATACCTCGTCTTGAAGATGGATTAGTTGCTGCTAGGTGGGGCCTCTTGCCTGGGCTTGGGCCTCTGAGCATCGTTTGATTAATTGTAACGATTAGCAGCCGAATCACCACTCATGAAACATGTGCACCCAGAAATATAAAGAATATTGACAAGGACTCTTTCGCAAATGACATTTCATCCATGATTGGCAGCCTTGACCTTTCATGATTGCTCAGCTGATAGGTGCTGGTACATTTGAGGAGTCTTAATTAGTGTACCTCGATTCCCAGCACCTCTCAACAGCATTCCCGCATTATTAGACCCACGATCACCTTGGTTTATAAGATATTGATGATGCCAGACGTGAACAGAGACGTTTAGAGAGAACTGGGAATAAAAACTGAAATAGGTGATCTGATGCATACAATGTACAATCGCAGTGACTTGTAACTCAGTCATCACATGCTACGGAGGTTTATTACAGAGAACAATTAGAAAATTCTAAAACAACACCATTTTTTTGCTACTCTGAATACCTTCCTGAACCCCAACGCAACAACTAACTTCCTAACTGTTAATTCAGCACTGAACTAAGTAGCTCATTTGCCCAGTTTTTTCAAGAGCGACAAGGTCTCAAAATCAGACGGACGCTTGATAATTATCAGTTCTACAACTCCGCATAATGATCCAATGGGACAATAACTTGATGAGCACCGTTTCCAATGCATGAGTTGTTAATCCAGTCCTGTTGAAGAGGTCACCAAGGTGATTATGTCAACTCCATCAAATCATGTTCCTTAGACAAAACCATTCCATTGGGGTACTTAAGTAGAATGTTGCAACTCTGGCTGAGCCATTAACACTGATCATTAACAAGTCATCCGCACTGGTGTTTTTCCCCAGCTAAGCTCCGGAAGCTGCGGGACACAATAAACCCATTCTCAAAAAGCCTTCCTAACAAAGAGGTGGCTCAAAAACTATCGCCCCTGTGTCAAATCTTAGCTGCATGTCTAAGTTCATGAGAAAATAAGTGAGTGCCCAGATAACGGTCATCTTGTCTTCAAATGAACTTAAATGCGAAGTTTCAGTCAGCTTACAAAGAACGTCACAGCACTGAAACGACACGGCAAACTTCTTGCTGTCAAGAACGAAATCCTCAATGCAATTCACACCATGGCAGTTGCTTTGTGCTGCTATATCTTTCTGCAGCTTTTG
Source organism: Ophioderma brevispina (assembly GCA_023653785.1). NCBI lineage: Eukaryota > Metazoa > Echinodermata > Ophiuroidea > Amphilepidida > Ophiodermatidae > Ophioderma > Ophioderma brevispina. The sequence goes on from JAMKCH010008196.1 coordinate 59,784, forward strand.
ATACTACTGATCATGCCATTCTTTTGAATAGGTTACGTGATACTTTCAAACTTCAAGGTACTGCGCTTAACATGGATTCCGGTGCTTACCTGCAGAACCACCGCTCTTTTCGTGTGCGCATTGGGGATGCACTTTCAAACAGCATCATCTCCCTTTCGGTCTTCCTCAGGGTTCGTGGTCGGGGGGGCCCCCCTCTTTTTCATAATGTACACATCTGTATCGCATAAATCATCCGGAAGCACAATCTTGCTTACCACATGTATGCGGATGATTGTACAAGCTCTATTTTACATTTGATCCTAAGATTGATGGTGATTTTTTGCCAACTGCTGTCAAAAGACTCTCTCCTTGTATTGATGAAATCAAGTGAGTGGATGCCGCTGTAACAAACTCAAATGAAATGATAAAGACAGAATTTTCATCGCATGTTCATCCTATTACACAAATCTCTCTCAAAGATATTACATCAGGGTCGGGACATTGATGTTTCCCAGTCCTCGGCAATTAGAAACTTTGGTGTCGATTTTGATCAGACAATGTCTATGACTGACATGTAAAGGTCATCATTACGTCTGTTAACTTTAACCTTCGCAATATTTACCTGATCCACCGCTTTATCACATTTGAGAGTTTCATCAGCTCGTCCGTTTTCACTGATTTACATCTCGCATTGACTATGCCCAATTCACTTTTTTATGGAATGTCGGCCATAGATCGGAGTAAACTTCAGATTTTGCAGAATAGAGTAGCCAAGCTGGTGTTGAAGATCTATAGAAGGACACCGCCCACACCATACCTTAAAGAGCCCCATTGCACCAATTAGTGAGCGCTTGTCTTTAAGCTTAATGCTTCTTACTTACAATGGCATTTCCGGACATTGCTATCTTACTTGTCCGAATACCTCTCTTGTATATTCCTGGCAGGCCAAGGTGCGTTTTGCGATGACAAGACCTCCTCACTGTTTCCTCCACAAAAAGGTCATGGGTGACAGGGCTTTCAGCAATGCGGCCCCTAGCCTATGGAACTCCTTTGCCATCTCTGTTTTCGCCACTCTCCAAGTCCATTGTTATTTTAAAAAAGGCTCGTAAAATTTCAATCATCTATTTCCAAGAGTTGATTGTGTGCTAATGGTGTTTTTTGTTATGCCGTCACATGATATTTAATTATGCAAGCTGTTTTCTAGATGTTAAGTACTTATCTCATAGTAATACAACAGGTATTGTAAAGATGAACCATGTTTTTAGGCTAAATAGTAAATTACTATTACTCTCTATTTTGTAAAGCGCTTTTGACCCTTGTTTTGAAAGGCGCTATATCAAATGCCGTTTGTAATTTGTATTTTGTATTTTAATTAACACTTAAGTGCTTAGGGGAAAAAAGGTTTTTTGCATTAATTTTTTTAAAACAACATTAGTTAATCATGTCTTTTGCCCTCCTAACTTTTCCGCGCCTCCTTCTCCCGCCGCACCTGTGCTATAAATTGTAAGCGAGGGGTTACATGCATCATTGAGGCTCTCGTTTTTCTGAATTTTAATTGAAAAAATGAGAAAAAAACTTTAAAAACACTAAAAGACCAATTTAAAAAACTTGAGAAAAAGCTTATTATTTTTTTTATTCTTGGCCTTATAGCAATAAAAACTTGCTTGCTGTAAAGGAACAATTTCTGATTACCAGCCTAGCCCCACCTCATGCCATCACCCCTAACTTACCACAAATAAGTTTTAAATTTTTGGTATCAATCACAACCAATAGCCTTGCAAACACATTTTCTCTAGCAAGAAATGGCAATTTGTATACGCACAGTAACATGTTGGACACAGATACAGAATGTTTTGCTCATATCAACAAAAAGCTAGGGATAACTGTGAACTATAACAAAGAGATCAAGAAGTTATGTTCGAATTAACAAAATGTACCTTCAAAAAAATAATGTAAGTAACCAAAAGGTAATATGTTTTATGTAAATTGTGATAGCAATTTCATATATAGAACCGAGAAATTGGGCAGAATATTAAAAAGGTGGGTATCCAATCACAACCTCCAACTCCCCCCCCCCCCAACTTTACTCCATCAATGTTGAGAGTTGGTATCAGAAGAAAGTAAATTTTTCATCACCAGTTAGAATTTAAGTCCCCTGGATTGTTTTTTGATGTTATGAACACGTAGGGCCCAAATGTGGTCGACCATATTAAATATTATACCACTTTCCAATGGTCCCATTTATTATACACATTTGTTGCTTCTACTGTACAAACAGCTGGACTTGAACATTTGTAATCGGATGTTTTTTGGTGATAGGGGCAAAAACAACTTGAAAAAATCGAACCATATGTGCATGAAGGGATAAGAAGGCATATGCACGGGAAGAGGTTGAAGATAATACGATCTTGTGGGGTTTATTAAGTTTTTTCCCCTCCGCTTTATTTTGTCTTTTTTTATAGCAGTTGCTGCACCCAAGTTATCTGCCTGATCACCCACCTTTAACTGCGACCAGAGATTTTCGAAATTACTTATTTGAGTAGAGATTAAAATGTCCTCTTAGATTTTTAAGAAAGCAACCTAAAATGTTAATTTCAAAGTTAGAGATGAATCAGATTTTCCGTTTTTCATGCAGTAACATTATGCACAGTATAACAGGGCTCATAGGATCCCATGTATAAAAAATTTGAATTTTATAACAAAGTTGTGATTTTCTATATGAAGGAGTTTGATTTGAGTTTTAGCTATTTCACACAATGATTAGTATATGGACAAGCCATTATGTACATGCAAAACAGAAATGTGTGAAAAATTGAAAAGCGCCTCATCAGGAATCTCTGAGTCAGACTTTAACTAAATACTGACAGTTGCATCCTGAACATGAGTATTATGTTTTGAATACATTGTGTATACTGTGATAGCAAAAATGGCCAACTCACTCATTAGATGACATGAGTATTTACCCAAAAAGACATTTTTAATAATAATAATAATTTGTTAATTTTAAAGCGCGACAATCCACGTAAACGTGATCAAGGCACTGTGCGACTGCCATGAAAGGCGCTCAGCACATCCGAGAAATCCAAACAGAACAGATTTAGCCAAGAAGCGCGATTTTAGAAGGACGAGGAAGCCAGAGTACCCGGAGAAAAACCTGCTGGGAAACTAGTATGGATCGAGAACAAATTCCAAAAGCCACCGAGCACGAGGCCCTGCCGGGAACGACCCGGACCTCATTGGTGAAGGCGAGGGAATTTACGCTGCGCCAACCCGTTCCCCAGGAACGGGTTGTCGTATCTCACTATTTGTTATTTTTCAAACCGCAATACCTGACCTTTTTTTTTTAAGCTTTGCGATCGAATTAAGACATTGTGATTAAAATGGGATCGATTAAGCCCAAATTAATTGGTCAAGCTATAGAGTGAACAATGTTGGGCCGACGCAGTCGAAGCCAATATTTTTTAAACTCATAGCGAGACAATTAATATGGGTGTAAATCATCCAATTTATCATTATCCTGTTTTGGATCCGATATTTTCACACATTTGGCTCCCAAAACATGATAATGCACAAAATTGGACCGTCTGTTATGACGCGGAGTTTACATAAATCGCGCACCTGTGTGCGAAGAAAAAGCTATTTCCCATGAATTACACGGAACAGGCAGAATCCGTTTTTTGGGCTAAGTATACAGTTACACTGTGTTGTATCTTATTTAATTTGATTGATTTATAGTAGTAAAGAGCATGTGTGCGCATATACTTTGATACACATCATGGCAAAAAATCCAACTTTTGCTTGAAAAAATGGTGAAAAACCATTGAATTTTGTGATTTCGCATTTTTGAATGACTGTCATGTTTGAAGTCGCAGTGTTTGGAGTTTGGCCTTTGAAATGACCGACTGAAGTCAACTCAACTTTGTGTCGCTGACAAGCTTTTCAAACCACGCCTGTGGATAGCGTCACTGGCCGCCATGTTTGAATTTACGTCGACTATATTTATGAACTTTTAAGTTTCCAGACTCGCCTAGTTCTACGCCGTTATATTGGTTTCTTCGTTGGGGTAAGCAGTTATTTGCCCTACAAATCCCGAACTCCGGGTCATGAATAAGTCTTACTCCAGATCGCCGCATATAATTGACTTTGTGAACAATTCATGGACATGAATTTTAATTATCGCAAAGTTCTGGAAAAGCCCACATTGGACACGTGGGACTGACATTTTCCACTTTTCTGACGCGACAAATTGAGGTTTTTCGGACTGTTTTAAAAATTTATGGGTTTAAATTCAGGTCGCCTTCTAAATAAGTTCTAGGACATTCATATCTCACAAAAATGAATATCATATCTATTTTTCCTAGACTAACAATTTTATGAAATTATGAACTGCCCCATTTTACTATGATTGGATTGTTGTAATTATGTTTGTCATTGATGTTTGCTTTGATCCACAAACAACCAACCAGTGGTTCACCTATTGGCGTCTATAATAATAAAGTGAAGAAATTCCAAAAATTCCTTTGCTTTGTCAAGATGTTTTTCCCTGCGGTGTTTAGAACCATTTAGGCTATTCTGGCCCGTAACATCACGGTGAAATCATATAATGTTTGTACTTTTGTGGTAATTCAATGGGACTTGGGAGGGGTCATAGCTATCCAGTGGTTACACACATATGATTAGTTTCATTCAATCCGTTTGCGAGATACTAGGGGGTGGAACCCCCCCCCCCAAAAAAAAAAGCCCAGCTTTTTAGGGTAGGAGCAGCCCTGGCACATTTTCATTAAAATATGACGTTTTTCAATTTGCCACAAATAAAGTCTGGCCATCGGAAGAAAGAGAGATAATTTTACCACATAAATAACTCATACCCCAAAGCAGAGAGGGACATTACTTAGAGGAGAAAGACATGTCAGGTAATTTTGGTAGGCTAACTTTTAAATTTGCTGTAACTTTAATCAACAAATTGTTCTATTACATGAATATCACAGACTCGTACTCATGATATTAAAGCAACAAAGGTCACAGACGAGTTTTTTTTTTAAAGGTGTAAAGGGTGGCATACCATGAGAATCAACTCTGGCGTGTGTTTTCTTGTGTACACGCCATTTCAGCGTCATCTGCTGAATTAATGTGCGGCGGACATTAATTATAAAAATTGTTCTGTTTACCCATATGCGTGTGATTTGGGCTTAATAATTTAAGGTGAGGGCTAAGTAATAAAAAGCTTTAAAATATCAATTTGAAAATTTCTAGAGGGTGCATATTTTTCACAATGAGCCAGTTATTATAAATGTGTGAATTACTTTGTGCTATCTACTGTGATAGCCAAAAAAATAGCAAACTCACTAATTAATAAGTCAACTAGCTTTCCAGCTTAGATGAATGCTCAAAGTGCTCTGACATGTACAAGTTAGCAAACATTATGCCTAAATTTTTTTTATTTTGGGTGTTTAGGATTGTGAATAGTTTTGAATATTAACTAAGCAGTGCTTTGAAGGTATGGCTGATTACAAACATATCATCTTCTCTGTTTAAAGGAAAAGTCCCTAACAAAACGTTAATTAATTCCAAAAACTTAATTGAACCTGCTAACACCATTTTAATTCCAAAACTTAATTTGAAACCTGATAAACCATTTTAATGCAAGCAGTAGTACATTGTGTGTATACCATTAGCCATAGATGGCTGTACAAAATAATTTATAAATTTCATGTAAATTGTAAACAAAAAAAAACATTTTTTTTTGTGTCTCATGAGTAACTTAATTCTGCAGAATATTTTCAGATATGGTGATTAATAAAATTTAAGGTTATAAATTCTAAAATCTTAGATTTGATGGGGTGAGAGATGGGTTGACACTAAGAAGAGATAGGCCTTTGCCTTTCTCAAGAAAAATAAGAAATTGTGCTGTTGTAAAGTTAGCTAGGTACTGCTGATAGCAAAAATTGTTTACTCACTGATAGGTTAACTTGCACTTAGCCCAAATCTTGTTGTAGTAATTCGCCATATTAAAAATATGAACAGAACCCACATTGCTCAGAATTGCATAACTGATAAGATGAAAGGAAATAGTATCTCTTTAATGCAAAAGTTCTTTATTTTGTACATTGTATTTTATTTGTTTGCGTTTTCTTTGAATTTAGTTTCATAAAACAGTTTTGCATTGTTTTTTTCTTTTGGTGTTATGAAAAAATGTGTATCTTCTGTTCTGATGAGAAAAATAAGGGCATTGAAAACTCTCACACAATTTTTGTGCGCTGCCCTAAGGCAGGAAGGACACCATTAGGGATCACTTTGTCCCGTGTTGATGTATGTTGTCTGTTGATTGTTGTGTTGTGTGAAAAAGGGTTAACATTTGCCTGTAATATCCACATACCTTCAATGGATGTTTTTTAAACCAAAATTGGGTCCACTGGGCAACATGGCATCCCCATTTGTCAAGGTCCATACCAAGGTCAAAGGTTCATGTGAGGTCAATTGTTAAATTAGCTGAAAATGTTAAAAAATGACCTCATTTGAAAAGTTTGAAGAGTTCAATTGGAACCAAACTGGAATCATTGGTGCAACAGGGGATCCCTCCATTTATTGGATGAGTTCAAAGTTCACATACCAAGGTCAAAAGGCTCATGTGAGGTCAAGTTGTAAGATAGGCTGAAAATGTAAAATTTGACCTATTTTGAAAAGCTGAAGTTCCAATTGGAACCAAACTTGGTTTATGCAGTTCAATATACAACCTCATTTGGTTATGAGGTCCACGTCTCTGCAAGGTCAAAGGTCATGTTAGGCCTATCATTCACAAACCCGCGACAGCAGGCGACACAAAGCGGTATGAGGACCGATGTATTGTACTTCATGTTTCTCTCCAGAATATTATTGATGTAATTTTTGTTAGCACCTGTAACCCATGGCTTAATAACCAATTATAAAGAGTAAACAATTTTTATTTTTATTTTTTTATTTTATAGTTTGAGTTAAGTACTTAATCTCTAGTAATCCAACAGGTATTGTAAAAGATGAACCATGTTTTAGGCTAAATAGTATTACTCTCTATTGTGTTAAAGCGCTTTGACCTTGTGTTGGAATGCCGCTATATCAAATTTGCCGTGTATTGTATTTTGTATAAAAAACAGTACATAAGTATTAAGAATGCAATAATACTAATGGACACACAAGATACGATGCATTGATGTGAAAATAATTATGGTCAGTGTGGGAAAAGGCCATTGTTATTTTTTGTTGTTTTAGTACCTACTCCTATATACAGTACACTTGAATTAAAAGAACAAACAATAAACAGTGCCAGAAGGATGATTTATTTCTCAGAGGGTAGTTGGAGAGACTGTCATGTGATAGCCTAGAGAACACCAGCAAACAACAACACATGGGTGTGATGTTATCAATGATTTCTATAAGTACGCATATTGCCGTAATGCCAGATATTATATCATAGCAGTATACGGGGCTGATGTCTCTATGGTTATATCTAAGGATTGCTAGGAGGTACATGTGTATGTATATTGAAAGTGATTTGGTTCTTGCAAAACATGAGTAGGTTTTTAGTAGGATTTAGCCTACTAACATGACAAACAACAAATAATGCAGGCTTTCCAGTAACTTGAATTCCCCAAGCACTGTTACCACAGGTAGGTGATATAGATGCCAGATAAATTGGTTTGTTTTCCACAGTGACCAAACAAAAACATCTTTTGCTTTGCACAACTTTTAAAGGTGCTTGTTCTGATTTAATTTAGGTGTATCATGTCTTCTACTTGCATGGCACTTGCATGCACTCACTGTCAAGTTTCATGGGAAACAAACTTCCATTTAACCATTCAGTTTTTTGTCTCTATCTTTAGGACGGCAATAAGAAAAATATGATCTTTTATCCATTTTAAAATTGCTAAGTACTACTTCCGGGTAAATCGGGGGTCCCAAAGATAATCGGAACAAGCACCTTTAAATTGACATGGAGGGAAAATATCCAACTTAATGTTGACATTTGTTATTTCACTTGCAATTAGAGAGAACTTAACCTAATCAATGATAGATTCATCAAAAAAGAAAACTGTCAATGATATTAACTCTGATAGAAGAGTTACTGATTTTACTTAAAAATTTAATGTCATATCGCTGCTAAAAGGTGAGTGTCTGCAGGTTATCAACGTTGACATGCAGCTAAATTTTTTATGGTCTTTTTTAATTAATTCATTTTTAGTTTTGAATAAAATAATATATAAAGGAAGTGCTCAGCTATATTTTTCATTAACATGAATTAGCACTTCTAAGGGATTAAATGGGAATATATTTATTACCATTTGGCTAAAGATATCACCATTTGGCTAAAAATATCACCTTGCCCTACATTTTAACCTTGTCTCACCTTTTTTGTAAAATTCACTATTTGCCACCTGCTCTCAGACTTGTAAAAAGAAAACAAAGCGATCCGTCACATACCTCCATGCCATTTCAGACCTTAATTTGTGCCTGTAGACACTGCTCATGTCTTTGCCTGATGACAGCATGGTGTTACCTTGCAATGAACAGGGAATATAAACCGGGGTGAACACATTAACGGTGTGTGTCATCCTGTGCTTATTATAAACATGCAACATTAAATCGCCTTTTACTCACCGCTCCTTGGCTATTTACAGCTTTCACAGCTTAACAACCAGACAATGGCTCAGTGCATGATGTAGACGAAGAAATATCAAATTATACAGATATGTGCTTTCTTTAATGAGGGTAATCAGTCAAGAAATTATAATGAAATTATCAGTGTGCAAAATGGCATGATGTGTAGGTGTGTAAGGGTATTTATTTCAGTACCTATTAAAGTTATGCACTTTACTATATCAATAACAAATACCTGGATATCAGTAGGGATCCTTAATGATGCTTTAAATATTATAATCATATTAATTAAGGAGTTTGAGTTTCAAGAGGGTATCAAATTTCAGTAAGTAATTTGACACCATCAGAAGACATGAATTATTCCAGTGCTCATCAACATAGCTCAATTCACTCATGATAAAATTTAATTTTTTTCTTTAGTGTTTATTTATTGGTTAATATCTTTGTCATATGTGTTAAACATTGGGATCTTTTTCGTACAAAATTACTTACCTTTATCCATTTTATTTAGGCAGTTTTAAGACATTCCTGTTAAACTGTATACAGGGTAATCATGGTAATATATTACGGTACACCATATGGACATGTGAAGACAGGGCAAGGCCTCAGGGATTGAAGGGTAGAGTAGAAATATACAGGCCTCAAGGCAATAGCTATGCCTTCCATTGTGGTTAACTCGTAAACACATCTGAGGAAAACACTTTCTACATCTTCATATTCCTCTTGACCTCAGGTGTGTATTTTCTTGTAAATGGGGCATTATTGATACTGATAATTTGGTTAGAATAAGGGCACTGACTGTGGGATTCTCTTAAGCATTGGAGGTAAAAAAATCCATTATAGCATTTTTTTTTGTTTTTTAACTTTTAACAATTTATTTGTGTCATAGTTATATGATAAGAAAGCCATTTAGGAGGAATTATCTCCTTGAAAAATTATGAAAAGAAGAGTTTTGGGATTACTTTTCCACATTGTCATTTCTAGTTTTGTTATCCATCAATTTTGGTTGTTTAAAACAAAACAATGTTGCAATATTTGCCTATGGCACTACACATAAATAGCAAAGTGTGATGGGGATGTAATTTGTTTTTCTATTTGCAGCACAGATATTAGAGAGATACCTTTCCATTTAAAATTGGTAGATGACAGCTTTTAAGTATGTCATCTATCCATGGGTATATCCCTTGTGAATGTTGAAAAGTGTATTGGGATGTTTCAGCTTTTATTCCCTTTGCTTACCTGATCAAACTTAAGATTAAGTTATCACTAGAAACCTTTTAATATAACAACTTCCATTTGTGTATTACTCAACTACACTTAAAACTCTTAAGAGTATAGGATTGTCTGTTCTGCAGCATCAGATTAATTATTCAAATGCACAAATAGTTGCCTAAATTTGTCCCAGACTATATTATGGTTATAATACAGCCAGATTTAGGAGAGTACCTTTGAAGTACCTATGTAGTAGCTTTAAGGGGTACTTCCACATACACACAGTTTGGTGATGTTTAATGTAAATATCATTGCTACTAAGCTTGAAAATTACCCAAAAAGAGTCAACAATGGAATGGTTTGGTGCCCTCTATAGGCCAAGGTGTTATCTAATTGGGCAGCTGGTAGTGGAATACCTGTATGAGTAGCTATGAAGTACTCTACTACTGTTTGCCTCCATAATTTATGTACCTGTCAAAATTCCACTGTATGATAGATACAGAGAACAAAGCTGTGCGCAGTGGCTTGCTGTAGGTCTTGCATCTGGATCAAGAGGTTTCTTTAGAGTAGAGCTAAGAGTACACGGAGTAGCTAAAGTAGTGAGTTACATCACAAGTAAGAATCTCCTGTAAAGTTGAAAGAAGTTTGACCACAAGGTTATTAGAGGAGTGATCAATAGGTTGAAGACCATATTCCATGAGCGAAATTGTGAATCTTTGAAAAAGGTCCAAGCATGCAGGTTATCCAGTGCGTTTTTGGAGACAGTCTGCTCATTCATTAAGTTTTATGGACGGTATCATTATGAACATATCAAATCAGTAAGGAGAGCAAAAACATACATTAGTAGAAATACAATAAACACAATTTCTTATTCAAGACGGTGGGTTTAGTGTATGGTATCGGTATGGGAATATTATTGGTAGTCGGCCTATTTATTGTCATGCATGGCCCATTCAAGTTGTGATTTTAGTTTTGTTTTCCAATTCATATATGTAATTGATAATAAGTCCCACCTATTGATTGTAGTGGAGGTGATGGCTGTGCCAATATAATAAACAAAAACTACCTTCAAAGTGAGAGATAATCTTAAGGAAGAAGGGAAAAAAGTCAACTTTTATTTTTTAAAGAAAAGGCGCACAGTATTCCCTGGATGTGCATTATACAGGAAAAAACAGGACATGAATAGGACAGGACAGGAACAAGTGATTACAAACAAATTGCTAGGGCCAGCCTACAGTTTTGATTGATGGGTTATAGATGGAAGGAAGAGTATGAGATAGAAGAATGTGGACGGAAAAATTAGGATTAAGGTGCAACGAGAGATTGCACAATCAGGTGTCCCTTAAAAAAGTTTAAAGTAATGATTGTTGCCCTGATGTAAAGCTTTCCAGAAAAAACATTCCCCATCTGAAAGGATTAAGTGAGAAATATTTCTTGGTACAAAAATTGTGAATTTCTCAGTGGTATAGGAGAAAATACGAAATCACCTTGTTTACATGAAATATGAACAAATCAAAATCACCGTTTCTCGCCTTAAGACATTTCTAGAGCCAAATATAAGGTAGGAAGTCTATGAAGATGTCTAATCTATATGAAATTACTATTATGACACAATCTTTGGGTGCTCAAATCTCTCGTTGCCACTTTAACTCGACAGCAACAATTTTAAAACTGCCAAAATTAACATTTATTTTGACTTTCCTTTAACTGATGAGGCATTTTGTATTTGGCCTCAGGGAGACAACTTGCACATTTTAATCACTACAGCCTAACACTTTTCCCACATACGTGCCCTATAGCAGCACACCTTTTGAATGGATTGGATGTAGGAAGGGAAGGACACGATCGGAAATTCTTTAGCTGGCAGTTATCACGTGCCGCCCCTGACAGCAACATGTGAATACACATCTGGAAACGCAGCTTCCCATTTGCAAATACTCGACCTGGACACAGATTTTTTTGTGAACTCTGTAACATGCGAAGCTCCATGCCTCATTTTAGATTTTACAAAACCGATTAGGCGACTTTTCACTGGTGGCATATATCTCTATTTTACTTTCTCTCTCTCTATAGTCGTAGGTTTGTATTTTTGTGTAGATTTATCTATACTGCTACTATGTTTGAAGACTTAAAATGTTAGAGACGTAGTCGATTTTCTCCATCAGCTTCACTCCAGCTCAGTGTATTTTTAAGTTATTTCCCAGTTTAGCCTACAGATAAGCCACATACTACAACTATCCAACTTAAACATATTTTATTGTAATAGCATTTTGAAATAAAATGTGGGCATTTATGTGTTTTAAAAAATATGGGTTTTTGTCAGTGTTGTTGCAGAAAGCTATTCGTTCGTTCTTGTTTTTGGTTTTCGTGTGTGCAAGTCCAAAAATCACAGTGGAGATCCGTTCTCTTATTGTCCTCCTTCTCACTCTTAATTGTGGGCCGTTCAACCAGCTGATAGTTTCATCATCCAGGTTGATAGGCCTGGAATTCCTCTTGGGGAATTGTAGACCTCACATACATCTATGAGTTGCGAATGTGTTGTGGCTCTCCACAATCGCAGTTTGTGAAAGTACGATCTTGTGAAGAAGTTCTTTGTACGACCTAAACGTCAGTTCTTTGTCTGTTGAGGTTGACCCATGCTTTCCTAAGGGTAAAACTTGAAAAATTCTCAAATGATATAAATAGCTCTTCCTTTGTAAACATTGAAAAACCAATGGCGATCCATCAGATCTGTGATTATCAGGTCAAGACCTATATAGAGTCAAACTTGAAACATAAGGAACCTGCCCAAAGAAAAGGTAGGAAAGCAGGCAGAATCTCGCTGTCTCTCTCTGTGTTTTTTCTCTCCTCCTCTTTTTTTTTTTTTTTGCTCTCTCTCTCTCTCTCTCTGTCTGTCTGTCTCTATCGGTCTCTCTCTCTCTCTTTCTCTCTCTCGAGCTCATTCTTGTTCTCTCCCTCCTCTTTCTCTACATTTTTCTAAAGGGAGCATTGGCTCATTACTAAACACGATGATGGGTGACACACATTCTGGGAACATAATTATAATTTAAACACCCATTCTTACAATAACTCTAAACACTCTGCTAACCCTAACTTTAACCCTTACCATAATTCTAACCATAACCTTAAAGTGACAGGAGGAAATTTTTTTGACAATGCAAATTTCTCTCAAATTGCTCTTGATTGGTGGTAGACCACCTACCAAGAACGTTTCGAAGGTTATTGGACAAACAAGTACAAAAGAAACCCGCAACTTTGTTTTAAACTTGCCTGCTATCGTAATCGTCGCTATAGAAAACCATGCTTTGATTTTCTGTCATGCACAACAGAAAATACTAATCATCATTTTTGTGATCTTATTACATTAAAACGACATGTTCGGCTTATTCACTTCAGGTGTTATTTAATACATTGGTAAGCATTCCAATTTATATGCAAAAAGATTCGAAAAAATTTGGGGGTGCTTCTTTCTGAAAGTGTCCTTGTGTCTCTTTAACCTCAACCTAACCATAAACCTAACGAAAGTGGTTGAATATTTATATAATATTGGATGGCTGAGGTTAATAACAGAAAATATCGCCCGAGCCTAGATCAAATATCAGGCGAGTCGAAGACGAGCCTGATATTTTCTTGGCGAGGGCGATATTTTCTGTTATCAACCGAAAAAGTCATCCAATATTATTATTATTATGCAAGAGGAAACTGACGTGACAAAAATAGTTTTAAATTGACTTCAAAACTAATAAAAAGATTATTTGCTTGAGCAGTTGCCCAATATTTTTGCGTATTGTGCAGTGTTGGGAGGTACGCGCTACTCGCACTGCAGTATTGCACACCAGATGCATAATAATTCAAAATACTGCATGAATGCTAATGCCACATCATCAGTGACCAATTGCAGGTCCCCTACCCCAGTCATGGGACACTCCATACACATTCACAATTACTCAACCAATATGTTGTCTGGACTAAATTCACTTCCATTGAAGCCTACAATGTAAACAGCAGTCTAAATGAAGTGACTGCAGAGGCAATATAAAGCGGCTTTCAGACTGGAGCACAGGGTCCCAGTAGCATTCAATTACATTCGTGCCATGTTAAACTGCTGATCAAGGCCCAGTATACATGATCCAGTCTGACAAATATAGTATGTTAGCATAATTTTTTGTGCTACATTAAAATTTTGTGTCTCATGAAGTGAATTTAAGAACACACTAAGTTTTTATTAAGTATTAGTTTTATATAAGAAAAAAATCCCCTCTCAAATTTTAAACCAAGGAAATTAGATTTTGATCAGTCGAGTGTGAAAATTACTCTGGCAAAAATTACTGGCCTTTTACATATACAGCATATTAAGTTTCAATCTCTTGTAATTGTGAGGTGTGCATGATGCAGAATAAGCCATGCTGTAGCTTGGGAGTACAACCTTTTACAAGTTGCAATTTTAGATTTCACCTGTAGAGGTAATTTTGTGAACAGTTTAAATTTGTGATACTGTCACAGTTGGAATTTTCATTTATTTTTCAAGCATTACTTCAGATTTCAGTTCTGGATGTTATTTTATTTTAGCTTGTCTGTTGGTTAGACTGCCAGTTCACTACTGTGTTGATTATAGGGACTTTGATGAGACCTTAGAATAGCAAGAAAGCTATGAAGTTCAAATTAAATAAGTTTTCCGATAACTTGCCCTGCAACTGAAAAGAATAGGGTTTTAGGTACCATTTCCACTGGAAATGAGGCCAAGGTGTCACCACCACTAGATAAGGAGTGTCTGTATTCTATTCACTCATCTTTAATGTTCTTATTTTAAAGTCCTGAACATGACATTCCAGGATGACATTCCCAGGAAATTTTGATATTGGTAGGAATTTTTGTCTTTTTCAATGTACATATTTTTTACTCAATACTCTATTCTTGCTCACATCCATATATTCACACTCAACTTGTATCATTTTTAAATACTCATTTGGTATATTTGTACTTAATAATACTCATACTCATCCTTCCCCATATCCACACACGTTGAAATGTTCGGACACCTTCTTACCATAATACAAAAAACGTATCTAACAAAATCAGACTCAAATCACATATACTTTCCACTCACAGCACGAGATTGGACCACCGAGGAAATGTACTCACACTATGGGAAATGTACTCACACTAGGGGAATGTACTCACACTAGGGGAATGTACTCGCCCTAAATGCAAATGTACTCACACTAGGGAATTACTCACACTAGGGGAAATGTACTCACACTATGGGAAATGTAACTTCACACAGGGAAATGTATCACACTAAGGGGAAATGTACTTCACAAACCCTGGCTAACTTAGCTTCCTACTGATATATGCCTAAGACAAAATTGCTGGGAGTAAACACTTGACCAATATTTTTAGAATCTCGTTTCACTCAGGCACACTCAGGCTGTCATAGATAGATGTGGTTGGTCCCTGTAATGTAATATGCTGATGCACGGTTTATTGGATTTACCTAGATCTAGGCACTCGGGGCAGAGCTAGGCTAATCAGATGTTCACAATGTGCTATATGGCTTATCGGATGTAATATCATGTAAATAAATGACAAATTCTGTGGGCGGAAGAAAAACAGAATCATATGTCTTGTGTGGCAATTGGGTCCACAAAATGTGACACAAAACTAAACTCTTGTTAACAATTATCATTGATATTTGGTTTAAGTCTATACACTTAAAACTTATTGATATCGAAGTATATCAGTGAAGAGTCCACCAAGACATTAGTCAACTAATTTTGGTATCAAAATGATAAAATTTTGATTCACTTTGTGTCAAAAAATTGACTAATTATTTTTTTGTGAGCTTCCCCGTTGTCATATAATCTTTTTTTTTTAAGTGTAGCAAGTTAATTAGAAATTTGTCATAAGGTAACATTTTTTGTAAGTAATCATTTTTAAGATAAATATTTTTTTGTACTATTTCTCCATAAGTCACAAATTTGCAAGTGTCAGCCACATTTTGCCTTGATTTTTCAAGGTGTATATGGCTAATACTTATAGATCACTTATACTCCCTTCAAAAGCATAAGTTATTTGTCTTATTTTGATATTCTATCATATTGTTGTAATATTTCAAGAGTACCCATCATTTACACTGTCTCCCTCTTTCTCTTTGTATACATATGCTGCTAAATCTGAAAATGGATGAACTAAACATATTTTGGGTGGGGCTATGTCATGGTTATGTTAAAAATACAAGTCCCTGCATGCATCTTGGATTCTGATGCTGACTTTTGGCATGATGGCAATAAAGAATTGAGGTGTGAATTCAGATAGTAAACGACAGCTTTTAATCATCCAATAATTGAAGGTCGTGTGAAACAGAACGCAATTAAATTTTGAAGGAGGACATATTTACTAGACTAGGCATTATTATAATACCAAAGCTTAACAGATAATAACATTTCAAACCTTGCATTATTTCATGCTATCAGTTGCTGATTTGAAACTGAACATGAGATCTTTGTACGTCTGTCACCTCAATAAATTGAAATGATGAGGCCAAAGGCTAACAAAATGGTTGTTTGATGTGCCCTACATGTCATACGCAGGTCGTGCAATTAAGTATACGCCGAGGTATACGCTATCTGAAGGCATAGTAAAACCAAGGCCATTGACAACACACCGATATCAGGTTATATTTATGCAGATCCACCATATGCAGTGAGTTAATTGTAAAAAAACATCAGTAATTTTACAATTTATGTAGAGGATTTTGTAGGTCAGACAGATTTCTTGATGGATATACACATGTAATAGGTGTGTGAGGGGCCAGTGGATCTTGAAAAGCTTTGAAATTAGTCGAATGAGACGTGATTGATTTATGCAACCGTTTCAGCGTGTTAAGTGTTGTCCAAACAGCTTTAAGCAACAAGAGGTCAAGAGCAGGTTACAGTCACAGCTCAGTAACCAGCTGTAACCCAACTATTGCTGATACATCTGTGTTGTAGTGCAAAAGTGGAAATACATTAAATACATTAATATTCACGCTTTTTGCGCACTTCGGAGCAAGCGCAAAATTAAGAATATGCAAAGATGTTTATTTTGTGTGTAAGTCTATGTAGGATAGCTGAAAAAAGCAAATTTAAAAACGAGTGAAAATGCTAAAAATTGCAGAAGCGTGAAAAATTACACACATGAAAATTACCACTTTTACAGCTGCACTTTGCTCTTACCTAGGGAATATGCTACAATTTTTGTTATGGTTTAATAAAGCGATTTTTGCATCACCTTTAGGAGACAGGAGTTGTATGTGTGTCGTGCATGTGCTTATGCGTATGTTAAAGGTCCCAGGAAATGAGATGATAAACCTACTTCAAATCTTTATGGGGGCATTCCATTCCAATAAACAGGGCCAGAAAAAAGAATACACTACCAGTGACATCATTAGTGAAACTATTGATTTTCCGTCAGTGTCATGAATAGATTCACGCCAGTCACCTGGAATTTTCTATTACTCTGAAAAATCAATAGTTTCACAAATGATGTCATCACCAACCCAAATATTGAATGCTTTCTTGCCCCTCCTTGTAGACTTGACACAAACCACATCAATTCTATTTGCATTTCCTGGGACCTTTAAGGTTTTCATTTTCCCAAGTATCATCTGCATGGAAAGTTATGTCCAATCGCCACTCTAATTGTGTCATAGTTAGAATATGGAAAGTCATATGTTAATGAGGTCAAAGGTCACATACAAGGTCAGAGGTCAAGCTGTAAATAGGGTGGGCAGTTAACATTTTTAGAAAGTTGAAGTCCAAATGCACCCAAACTAGGGGCTTTGGAACCCACATATGCTAATGAGGTCAAAGGTCATATAACTGAGGTCAACTTCAAACTTTTATAGGTCACACAAAATAAAACTTGTGATTTGAGAACCACCTTGTTCACAAAAGTGGTGTAAACTCAAATCAGGTTTTGATGTATGAATGATTGTACTATGACTAATATCTTCCATGCAGAATGCAACACCCTGAACAGTTCCAGTTTGGAAGTAGTTGGTTTATCTGATTGTGGATGCTAAAGATTAGGCGTACCATCTGCTGTTGTAAATCATCTGCTATATCCCCCATGCGCACATGTTGTAAATGATGCTAGCAGTGCCACTGGATATCATTTGGAGGATTTTTGCATTCTGTGATGTGATTGCGACTGGGTTTCAAAACAATGGAAAATTTTTCTAACAATAATATACTAGCTGTTCTGAATCAGAGCGATAGGGCCCCAACTTAATAACTTCTATGAGTCGTCATCAAGATTACTGTACAGATCCTTTAGCCTGTTTATTTTCTGGGGCATACTTTTTATCGCCATTTGTATTGTTAGTGAATTGGATACCACATTTTTCCATGTGTTACCCCAGAGCCTTTAGAATAATACCGGTGCTCGGTCACCTAGCTCAATGCTACTTTGGTACGAGCCACTGATCACAACACAAATCCTATGGCATATTTGAACAGTTGCCGAACTAGGCTTGAACAGTAACCAATGGAGGTCCGTTAAATCGCGAGTTTGAGGCCCCACTGTGGTCAATGTGTGTGTTCCCTGCAGGATACTTAATCTCAATTGCCTCATGACCCAAACGAAATCTGGGGAGCTGTTAGGGGAATCTAGCAATCTAAGTGGCATAGGTTTGAGCGCCTTAACTGCGGCTGGTTAGATGAAACTAAAATGATTGTGATGATTTCTAGGGGCAAGCAAAAAAATGTTAAGTTTGGGGCTTTAGCCTAGGAAAGGCGCTATATAAAATACCGCATTATTTTATTTACTACCATCCCTAACTTAATGAATTGACAGTATTGAAAATGCTGTGGTGTGTATATATATATCTGGTAAAGATAGTTGGACTATGGAGACCAACATTGCTTATCAGTTACTAATGACTAAAATAATGAGGCAAGTGTATGTTAGGACCCTACATAGTTTACTGGTTAAATACTGCTGTAAAGCACTCCAAAATCGATCCACGTTCACCTTCAGAAAACCTCTTCTATCCAATGGCTGCTTTAAAAACACATTTTTGTTTTAAAATATCCTTAAATATTGAAGGAAAATGTCAAAAAATCCTTTTCGAGCTAAACCGATAAGCCGATAAACCCTCCCGGTGAGGCTTGCACCGCGCAATCTTGCGTGTGCGTATTCTATGCCAAAACAGACGCTGTTTACCCCATGCCCAATCGGATGTGCCCCTTAGTTTTCCCTCTAACTTTTGGGGCCATCAGGGATAGGTTACCAGAAAGTAGTGAGCCATTTAACAATGGCGTCTTCACTTCGAACGAGTGCGGTGTTTGACGCGCAACTTCATCCCATTTCTTCTACCAATCCACTTCTTTTGTCAATATTAAACCCTGTTTCCAGTTCACAGCATATTAATTTATCGAGAAGGTAATGTTTTATGATTTTGTTACATATTGGTGTCTTTTCAGGGCAGAAATGTTTCCGATTTCGGTAGATTTTCAGCTATTTTCAACGTTGTTTAAAACCTTGTATGTTGTTAACCCCCATAATTTCCCCATTTTCAAGCCCTGCCCTCTTCCAAAAGACCATACACCTGTTCGAAAGTGTTCATGGAAGCTATCTAAATTATGTGGTTGCTGTAAATGATGGATTAGAACTATTTTCATCACCTATATAGGGTTCAGGTCCTACACTACAATAGTAACAAATAATATGGTCAATATATCAGATATCAAGGCGTAGGACTATGAGGAAAGAGATAATGGACACGTGAAATTGGTGCCGAGATATGTCAAAACATCTTCTGATGGCTGTGTGCACTCAGTGCCCACCCACTAGGTCAATGGTGGGGTAGCAGAAACATGGGAAGTATGGATTTTTAATGAACCAGAACCAGGGCTGGTATGTAAAGGAGTCTAACTTAGTCCTGGGTTTAAAACCAGGGTTAGGCCTACATGAGTGAACCTTTTTTCCTTTCAAAAATGTGAAGTTAAATGTAACAGGGAAGAAAATTCTAATGCATGGGTCGTTGTGGACCATCCATGAGGGAATTTTCTGCACCTGTTACAGCACATTTTAGAATAGTGAAGGAAACGGTCCACTCTGTAGGACTAACCTGGTTTAACTGGGTCAAAGTTAGACTCCTTAGAATACAGCCCGGGATACACAATGAGTTAAGACAAACCACATCAGGGTGTGTACCATCGCCTTGGAATGGGTCTTGTAGAGCATGGGCGATATGCGAGTAGTATGATGAACCTTAATGGTCATTGCTATACCCTATCATGCTTGTGCCTAACTTGGTGGGAATGAACTTGGGTGGTATAAACTCCTTGATTTGCCATGAGAAAAAAGCATTGAAAATAACAATGCCTAAATACACACACCAAAATAACGAGTATACCATCGTTTTAAGCATTTTTTTTTAACTTACATTTTTATTTTTTTTATTTTTTTTACTTTTCATATTTTTTTTAATGTAACAAAAAAAAATACAATTTTGACTCTAGTCATTACAAGTTATGTTAGTTTAGGCCTAGGCTTACCTTAGTTTCCATTTGAGCACCCAAATTCATGTTTGAGTTTCAAAGGTATTTCAGCAATTCAAATTTAATAAGCAAATTGTCTAACATTTCAAGTGCAATTTTTTTTTCAGATGATGATTGATGTCTATATTCAATTCATTGACCTAGTTGTTCATTCACCATCTGTTTAATTTCCTCTTCCCACACACCCTAGAATGTATTATTTCAATATAATACTAGGTTCTGATTCAGATCCAATGAAAAATTGTACTCACTAGAAATATTTTGACTCCTATCATTAGTATCAGGAGCCTTGTTCACTCTGACTGTGATAGTGTGGCGATTCTATAAGCTGGCAGTTTTTTGTCACAAAGGTGGTGTTGCCCTAATTGAAGGTTGCCATTTCAAGATTAGTTGGTCATAAATTAAATCAAGTTTGTATGCTTCCTCGTCCTTTGCCACAAAAGACTGCTGGTTTCTAGAAACTTCACACTATCACAGTCAAAGTGAACAAGGCTCATGATAGGAGTTGAAATATTTGTAGTGAGTACAATTTTCATTGGATCTGAATCAGAATCTAGTAATATATTGAAGTTTTCTCTATGTTCCTGATGAATTATTTCTAGAACCTATTATGGATAACAGTTTTGCCATTGTAGGGCTAAGCCCACAGCTTTTCTCCTTTACGTAATCCTTGCAGACTTTATTTAGCCCTCTTAATTTGCCTGTATATAAATATGTATGTATATCAGTGTATATATTTTTGGGACTAAATGCCCGTTACAGTAAGATTACAGGATTTCAGTACAATAATAAGTGCACAACAATAATAAATGCACTACAGCATCATCAGCTATTATGTGGGTACTTTTCCCCAACCTATACAATAGAAAGATGTTTTTGCCACTCGGAAACCTGATATGCAATAATATATTATATGAAATATTCATATTTCTGTAAGCTTTAATACAGTTGAATAAGTAAGTAACCAGTTTAATCCTAAATGACCATTTGCTGTAGCAAAAGTGCAAAATAGGCCTCATATCAGAATGAGAACATATGCCATATATTATTAGCCAGTTAGATGGATATGTGTATATTTACTGAGCAATAAATCCTAATCGCTAGCATTAGATCTGGTGCCTTTTCACTACATACATAGTGGCATGGCGTGTACTATATTCCATGTGCATTTATTGGGTAGGGAACAAATTGAAGTACCCTGTGCATAATTTATTATTTTATCACTGCTGACCTGGATTGAGAAATGACTCTATTGCAAAGGTTTCGACTAAGTCCTTTCCTAATAGGGTTATATTGACATCAGGTCTGTGTCTATAATATTGATAATGCAATAAGGAGATAATTGTCACATAATTAGCTGTAGAAAATAATAAAAAAAATAATGAAATGGAGCAAAGAGAGGAATTTTTGTCTGTCAAGCATCAGAAAGTCTTGATACTAGATCTTGTGAAATTGCTATCTTCAGTAGATAGCACATGCATCACTTGTACTGTGCAATTTAGGAAATAAGAAGATTTGCCTTTCTAGGTTATGCCTATGCCTGTGTAATGCATCCAAGGCAAGTGAAGATGTGAGTAATGGATAAGGAGCAGCCAAGCCCATTGCTCAGTGTTCATACTGCCGAGGGTACGTTATGTTATTTGGGAATAAATGGGATTGCACACCCCTTTATTTCCATTACATCACCTAAAAAGTCTTTCAAAACATTGCAAATCCTGAATCATTTGCAGTTTAAGGAGAGCCTGATCTGTATACAAATAAGCTGTGTAGATGACAGTGTGAAATGCTTAATGAATTGATAATGCACATGATTAAGTGTGCATTGCACAGGGAGTGTATTTCATGGCCTACATTTTTAGAAAATAGATGACCATGTTACATTTCATGTAATCAGTATTTGTTAATGCACATAACTTAAAGGAGCATGTGTTAACAAATACTGAATAGTTTCCAGCTTTTTTTGTGCAGATCAAAGTAAAGCAGAATGTAAATTTGGATTCTTTCAAAGTGTATTTATAAGGTGAAATACTTTTTTCCAAAATTTTGTGTAGTTTAAGGAAGGAAAAATGATTAAAACTGTGCCCAAATAATTCTTACACATTTGTTTTTGCTCAAAGGCTTTAGTCCGAGGGCATGTATAACATTCATACTCAAAATCCTCTTAATGAACGCTGTTCATGTTATCCAGAATTTTTTGAAATATTACTTACAAAGAACTCTTGCATTCAGTGTATGAACACTGGTAACACATTTAGCAGTCTTGCAGGTCATTACATACAGAATAAATGTGAGTGGGGAATTCAAGAATAGGATTTTTGGGTATGGACATGCCACAACATTGTAAGGTAATTTGGTAAGTTTGCTGTCTTCTGCAAATAACATGTGGACTTCACTCCTAATTTGCATTGGCAGTATTATTCCTGACATTACTAAATTAGCAAAGATAATTTTGGGGTGATAAAAGAATGATGATCTTGATCAATCTTATTCCCATGTTAGACAGATGATTCTAGACAATTAACTAAGTGATGAAAGAGGTAGGATTTGGCTTTTTGGTAAGGTTTGTCAGCATGTAATGATACTTATTATGCACTTTGTCAAATTACTATCATCAGTAGATAGCATATGTTATTATGCAATTAGTGAGAGTATCATCTGTGTCATTGAATAAGAAACAAAGGTTTGATTAACTCAAATGGACAATGTTACTTTGCGATGACAAGTTGGAGATTAATGACCATTTTGGATTTTCATGGCCATGGTCATCGCAAGTTCCTTATTAAAATGGCCAATATGACAAAATCCTAACTTGCTAAAGGAAAATGTCGAATTATTTTTCGTAATCGAATGGATTTTAACTTTGCTTGATAAATATGTGAGGTTGTTACAAGATAGATTTGAGGTATTATAGGATGTGTGTGTGTGTTTACGTGGTATGTGTGGTGTTGTACATGGTAGTGTATGTGTGTGACTGCATGCAACTGTGGTTTGCATGCAGGTTGTGTTTGTGTATGTATATTTGTGGTGTGTGTTGGTTGTGTGTGGTATGTGTATGTGATTGGGTTATAGGCATGATATGTGTGGTATAGTGAGATAGATTTGGAATGATAATATGTAGGGTGGTTTGTATATCATATATATTTCTGCAGAGCCATTGTGTATGTAAATTTGTGTGTGTTGGTGTGTGTTGTTGGTACATTGGTCTGTATGTGTTTATAGGCGTGATCGGTGCAGTGTGTGTGTAATGTGTGATGATAGATTTGGAATATAATAGGTAGGATAAATTTGGATTCTTTCAAAGTGTATTTATAAGGTGAATACTTTTTTCCAACAAATTTTGTGTAGTTTTTTAATGAAGGAATAAATGATTAAAACTGTGCCCAAATAATTCTTACACATTTGTTTTTGATCAGGCTTTAGTTCCGAGGGGCATGTTATTAACATTCATAGCTCAAAATCATCTAATGAACGATGTTCATGTTATCCAGAATTTTTTGAAATATTACTACAAAGAACTTCTTTTTTTTTTGGCATTTTTTTCCATTTCAGTTGTAATGAAAAAAACACTGGTAACACATTTAGCAGTCTTGCAGGTCATTACATACAAATAAATGTGAGTGGAATTAAGAATAGATTTTGGTAGGTATTAGAGTTTAGTGTATTATTGGACATGCCACAACATTGTAAGGTAATTTGGTAAGTTTGCTGTCTTCTGAAAATAACATGTGGACTCACTCCGAATTGCATTGGCAGTATTATTCCTGACATTACTAAATTAGCAAAGATAATTTTGGGGTGATAAAAGAATGCTTGTCTTGATCAATCTTATTACCATGTTAGACAGATGATTCTAGACAATTACTAAGTGATGAAAGAGGGTAGGATTTGGCTTTTTGGTAAGGTTTGTCAGCATGTAATGATACTTATTATGCACGTGCAAATTTACTATCATCAGTACTAGCATATGTTATTATGCAATTAGTGAGAGTATCATCTGTGTATTGAATAAGAAACAAAGTTTGATTAACTCAATGGACAATGTTTACTTTGCGATGACAAGGTTGGAGAGTATGACATTTTGAGATTTCATGGCCATGGTCTCTAATGTACTATTTAAAGGGCCATCTGACAATTCCTAACTGCTAAAGGAAAATGTACGGAATTATTTTTCGTAATAAATGTATTTTAAAATTTGCCTTGATAACTAGTTGAGGTTGTAAAAGATAGATTTCAAGGTATTTATAGGGATGTGTGTGTGTGTGTGTAAGTGTTGTGTGTTGTGTGTGTGTGTACATCGTATGGTACTGTGTGTGCCTGCATGCAACTGTGGTTTGCAGGCATGTGTGTGGTTGTGTATGTATATTGTGTGTGGGTTGGTGGTGTGTGGTATTGGTATTGATGTGTATAGGCATGTATGTGTGTGTGTATATGTGAGATAGATTTGGAATATAATATGTAGGGTGTGTTTGTATATCATGTATATATTTCTGCAGAGCCATTGTGTATGTAAATTTGTGTGTGTACTTGTTGGTTGTGTGTGTATTGTGTAGGTGATGTGTTTATAGGCGTTATATGTGCTGTGTGTGTGTATGTGTGAGTAGATTTGGACTATAATGTAAGGATAAATTTGGATTCTTTCAAAGGGTATTTATAAGTGACATACGTCTTTTCCAAAATTTTGTGTAGTTTAATGAAGGAAAAAAATGATTAAAAACTGTGCCCCAAATATTCTTACACATTGTTTTTGCTCAAAGGTTTGTCCGAGGGCAGGTTATAACATTCATTGCACCTCAAAACCTCTTAGGAATCGCTGTGTTAATGTAGCCAGAATTTTTTGAATATTACTCAAAAGAACTCTTGCATCAGTGTATGAACACTGGTAACACATTTAGCAGTCTGCAGGGTCATTACATACAGACATAATGTGAGTGGGAATCAAGAAGAGGGATTTTTGGGTATGGACATGCCACAACATTGTAAGGTAATTTGGTAAGTTTGCTGTCTTCTTCAAATACATGTGGACTCACTCCTTAATTTCATGGCCCAGTATTATTCCCTGACATACTAAATAGCAAAGTAATGTGGGGTGATAAAAGAATGATGATCTTGATCAATCTTATTCCCATGTTAGACAGATGATTCTAGACAATTCAAACTAAGTGATGAAAGAGGTAGGATTTGGCTTTTTGGTAAGGTTGTCAGCATTGTAATGCTACTTATAGCACTTTGTCAACTACTATCTCAGTAGATAGCATATGTTATTATGCAATTAGTGAGAGTATCATCTGTGTCATTGAATAAGAAACAAAGGTTTGATTAACTCAAATGGACAATGTTTACTTTGCGATGAAAGTTGGAGAGTAATAGCCAGCCCTAAGCACAAACAAATACCGAGAAGATTGTGCACTGTTCCTTAAAAGCATGAAATTTGGTATGCTTATACATATTGAGGGCCCGAACAATTTTGATCGGAAGTTGCCACAAAAAATGTAGCGGCCCCCTATTGGCCTCAGCGCCCTCTATGTTTTACCCAATTATGAAATATTACTTTCAGACTTAAATGCATTAATTCACTATTTGTGACCAATAAGGTTAGTAGATGTTTAAAATGATGCATATGTATAGGCTATTGAATTTACGTTGATATTAACCATGGCTGCCATCTTAGATTCAAAATGGCCGCCACGGAAATCTATACTTAAGCCTAATTTGGGTTAAGAAGGATTAATAAAAACACATTTTAAGGGACAATCCAACATTGCTAATGCTGGGGAGTTCAGAAAACGCATTGATGGCATTGCAGTTGTAACAGAGCAGAAATTCGAATTTCAAGATGGCATCTGATTCAAAAATGGCCGCTAATGAACTATTATTTGAAATTTGACACAATTCATGAAATGTACCTCTCTTGAAGGGTTGGCGATCAAATTTCACCGCTTTGGTCAAATAAAGTCCTGTACTAGAATTTTTTAAGCATGCTTAATTTATCAGTAAATTTTTTAGATCCAAATTCAATATTGCTGCATCTTAGATTCAAATGGCCACCAATGATTATCAAGGTTAGGCCTTACTCACTTATATGAATTCATATTGAAATGCTAACGATCCTGTTTCGAAATGGAAAGTTATAAAGAACACACATACTTGGTACTTGTTAAACGATCGTTGTGTTGGGGAAATTCAGCACTGAATATTGATGTGATTTTCAACTTATATCTATTTATTGAGAGCTAACAAATCCATCAGATTAGAAGATAAGAATGAGCCAGGTACTTGATATGCCAGTTACATCTTTATTGGACTAACCAAAGACGAAGATACACTTTTTGTTATAATGATGTTAAACTTGGTATGATGGGAAATTCTTCTAGGTTTGTGTATCTTAGTGCAAGTGCAAACATAAGGGACAATGAACATGCACACAGGTTTGGCATGTCCTTACACTACACTGCTTGCGAGTAGTAATTGTGAATAACACAAAGGGTTTATGTTGATTTTGTGCCAAATCCTGACAAAAACCGACTGAATAGTATGGAATCCGCCAAGCAATAGCACTTTAAATTCATTACGTAACATCTTGCTTCAAGAAGAGAATTACAAATAAGGCGGTGAAAGCGATCCTGGTCGATTTTTCATTCAAACAATTCAATTTTGGGGTCAAATCGGTCAAGCCAGTTGGATAGCGAAAAACATAATGTGATATAAGATTGGATCGATAAAGCCCAAATTAATTGGGTCGAGCTATGAGTTTGCAAGAATATTGGTGAGATGCAGTCGATCCCCCCCAAAAAGATTTTTTTGTGTTTTTTAAAACTCATAGCGAGACCATTATATTGGGCGTAACTCGTCCGATTTTTTCAGTAACTGTTTTTGAAATCCGATATTGTCACACACGTGGAGTCCTCAGACCTTGAAATGTACTAACACGGCCAAGGAGACTGTGTAATAATATGTGGTCGACAACGTTTGGGGATGTTTTTGTTCATATATTTCAAGTGAAACATTTACTGATCTTTACTGATCTTCACTGGGGTATAATTGAAAATATGAACTTTCTCTGATATACCAAAATCTCAACTTGATATAGGGACGAGGTTTGTCCATTGGGGCACCCACCTTAATTTTGGCACCTATATCGAAAATAGGAAATAAAAGATACTGTATGATTGTTTTTGGTGTCAATCTTGAAGCTTTTGCCAATTCCCTAAACCTACCCTTCCCTACCAATCAGTGTTGATTATAGACCAGTTAACAAACGTCACTTCCTTTTGTTGCCTGCAATCCATTCCTGCGAATCGTATGGCCCATAGTATTAAAAATCTAAACAGATAAATTGCCCAGTGTGTAACAGTCAGGCCGACCCGTTTCAAGATACTAGGCCCCTAACATGTTTACAAACTTGCTGTTAACGGTCTATTGTTAGGCGCACTGTAACACAATTTCAGGTTCACTTTGTCCGTACGTAGGAAGTGTGCCAACACTTTGTTCAGATGTAGCTCATATTCACAAAATAAGCAATGCATATCCTGTTTAGAAATGTCTAGAAAATGAACTTTTGTTTAAAAAAAAAATCAGGCTTAAAGTTTCAGCTAACGTTTTTTGCACAATAGACGTTTGACCCTTATGCTTGGCTTTTTAGTACTGGCTTCCAATACCTAACATTTGTTTTAAGGCCCGATACGTCAGTATTCTGAATTTGGTTGTTTGTATGGCATTGGGCCCAAGTTTGGTTTTGGTAGAAATGTAACTCTGAGAATCTGAAAGCAGAATCATGGCTATATACCAATTTTCTACCTGTTATGCACGTTAGGCAAATTTAATCAAAATTGTGTAAAATTAAAAAAAAAATGTTGGTTCCACCTGAGTAAAAATTATGGTATTGAGAGTTTGGTAAAACTTTGCCAACAGACCCATTTATATACCACAATCAACCAGGAAAAGGTTGCCATTGATACACTGTAACAAGTGGTCTCAATGAGGGCATGGTTGTGAGACGTCCATAGAATCATCTGTACTAACTATCCCTTCAGTACTGCAGCTTCCAGTGGAGCCTATTGAAAGTCCTGGATATCTTCTTGGGGGTGTTCGGGGGCGTGTGGGGGGGGGGGGGGGGGGGGTGGTGGTGGGCGGGGGTGGGAGTGGGGTTTGGGGTGGGGTTGGAGTGTGGGACATGCGGGCTGGGAGTGGCCCTACTTGGTCCTATTAAGTGGGACTGGAAGCTAGGTGGAACCACCTACATAATGGCCACAATCTCTTTAAGGTGGCAAAAGCTTGAGTGAGTTGGTTCGAAGTGGTTGCTCATTAAGAGGATGTACCGATGGATGTCAATCCAAAATGGCTGCCAGCACAATGCACTCAACTGTATGGCAGAGCTTTACCAGTGCCCAAATAACTGACTCAGGATACTAAGATACTTAGTAGCTGCTTAGCATACAAATTAAGCTTCCTACAAAGGGGGTCATTTTGATTCTTACAATTAGACATAGGTTTCGTCAGTAGAACTAAGATCGAAATGTGGTTCAGAGGTAGATATATTGCAAAAATGGTTTCAAAGCAGCCTGTTTCAGTGCAGTCGCCATCTTGATATTCAAGTTGCTGCTCATTGTGGCTACTACAATGTCAGCAGTGTTCTTTCAAAACTCTTTAGCATTGTCACTGTGGGACCGTCCTTAGTGTTTTTTCATCATTCATAAGTCGGAATAATCTTCATGTTGATAATTAGTGGATATTGTGGGCAGCCATTTTGAAAATCTAGGGTGGTATGTATATTGGTATCCACCTTGCCCTAAATCAATGGCCAGATATATTGCGGCACTTACTGGACCTTATTCAGTCAAAAATAGCGGACAAATGATCATTTAACCCTTCAAAAGGTATGCTTCATTTGGGCTTAAAATTCCGCCAAAAAAAAATTTAATAAGTTCATTGGCGGCCATTTTGGAAATCACCGCCATCTTGAAATTCATGATTACTGCTATCTTTTACTGCTGCAATATCATCATGTTGCTTTCTAACTCCTCAGCATTACGATGTGGGGTTTGTTCCTCCCAAAATTAAGCATTTTATCATTCTTAACTCAAGTTAGCTTAAATGGGCTCATCTTGGCGGCCATTTTGAAATCTAAGATGGCAGCCATATTGGTATTGACGTAAATGATAGTTTATATATATGTGCATCATTTAAAACCTTATTGGACCTTATTGGTCAAAAACTATTGGAGTTATGGCATATAAGATCTTGAAGTAATATTTAATAAGTGGGTAAAAATATATAGGGCGATGTAGGCCAATAGGGGGCTCTACATTTTTGGCACCGCTCATAAATTATTCAGGGGCTCAATATGTATAGGCATTGCCAATTTTCACACTTTTTAAGGAAAAAGTGGCACATAATTGTGCTTATGTGACTGGGCTTAATGACCCTTTTGGATTCTTTCACATGGTCATGGTCAATCTATGTTACTTATTAAAATTGGGCATTGCCAAATTCCTACTTGCTAAAGGAAAATGGTACGGACTGATTTTTTAATATAATGTTATTTTTAAATTTGCTTGATAAATATTGAGGTTGTAACAGATAGATTTGAGGTAATTATTAGATGTTGTGTGTGTGTGTACGTGGTGGTGTGTGTGTGTCATGGTAATGTGTAATGTGTGTGCTGCAGGCAGCTGTGGTTTGGCATGCAGGTGGTGG